>JAUTWP010207553.1:0-16031 GCA_033042655.1 Cyathermia naticoides | reverse complement strand
AATATCTCCACACCCTATTGTTTTTCACCCCATCTATATACGTAGTATATATATGAGTAAAGAATAATTGAGTTGGATACTATATATGAGCACATCTCTACTATACACTCATCTGGATAGATAGTTTATATGGCGGTAAGCTGAGTTGATACTGGAGGTGAGGGTACCGCTACTTCATCATAGGGTATTGGTAAGGTAGGTTGAGGAGAGGGGGTTAGATAGGGGTGGATGGGAAAAGGAAAGGGATATCAACAATAAGGAACTAACCACAACTGTATACTCGGAGGATTCGCACCTCGGACCTCATCTGAGCCCTCTTACTTGATTTAGTATTCTGAATATACACAAATGCAAAGCGATTAACACGGCAGGAATCGAACCTGCGACCGAGTCCTCGATAGGACACACTCTACCTAACTGAGCTACATGCCAGCTTTGCGACAAACATAGTAATCTATTGGTGATGCCCAACTGCCTTGCCCACGGGGCGATTAACTATTCGTATTGTTTGAATCCTGTTTTAAAGGCTAGGGTGGGATTAAGCACTGCCTTCTAATCAGTTCGTTTATAGTCACTGGGTTTCTGATTAACCCTACACGGCTTGGCCTACGGACTTGGGATTTGTATAAGAAGACTTAAAGAATGCATTATACCATTACCCACAAATAACTAATTAAAGTTAAATGAGTATTTACGATCTCATAACTAATAGTTTATAGTCTTATTAAGGACTTATCATACCTATCTCTTCAAAACCCCCCTACCCCCTTTGGATCTATACCGATTGATATTAGATAGGGAATAGAGGGAGTAGTGAAAAGATAAGAGTGATAGTTATATCATGACCTTACCTAGTCAAATGACCCCAAACATTTGATCTTACACTGATTGAATAGTAGTGCTTCAGAAATCTATTTGGTTGCTGTTGGAGGGGGAGAATAAATTGTGGTAATTTAAATTCTCTATCCCTTCCTATATACATATATACCGATTTAATTTGAAAATACTAAAAAAATACATAAAATTTATAGTAGTTTCCACAAAAGCCCATGGATAGGGCACTTATTTATTTAGTTTTAAACATAATTTCATTGTAAACTGGTTTGAAATGTTGGATTGCTCTCACTTCATAGTCAGTTAATTGTTCTTCTTTACATAGAGTCATAATTTCAAATGTGAATTTATCAATTCCATATTTTCTCATTGCATTATATAAATGAGTTTGCTTTCATATCATTTGAGAATACTTTAGATGATGTGCTCATCTTGTAAATATATCAACGGACTTTCCGATATAGAAATCCCCATTATCTTTATTAGTGATTTTGTAAATACCAATGAATTTTGGAAATGTGTAATTGTAATTACGCTTCTTGTTCGGCTTTGTCGGCATAGATATATCCTCTCTTTATGTCAGATGAGTGAACTCATTCTGGTAATTCTACGGTATCTGAAATAGATTCTACTATATTATTCCCATTTGCATCGTAAACGTTGCTTATATGAGCTCTTTTACCGAATTTTGGGGACTTACCGTTTTGTAGGTTCCCTCTATTAGTTGCATATTGTCTATAGCAATTCACTTTTGCGTGTCCATAGATTGCTGCTTCAGATTTCTTAATTTCTCTTTCATAAGCATTTGCAACTGCATCCATAAATGCATCTTCAACATCTTCTTTAGATATAAATTTATCAAATCTATAAAATCATTTAACTGAATTCTTTAGTCCTTCTGAAATCTCATTGTAATTTGAATTGTGATGTCTTGGGTTGATTTTACCCCTTAAAAATAGCTTTTTAGGTACTAATCACATCTCATCTTTTGATCTAACAGGTGGAACTATTTCTCCATTTAGTTGTAATTCCATTATTTGATTTAACTTTCATTCTGGTATTTCAATATTGATATCAACTATTGTAAATTTATCTTTGTAATAATATTTCTTAACTTTTCATTCTTTATTTCCTCAGGGAATTAATTCAAACTCTCCTGCTTTCACTTCAACATAGTTTCCTTTTTTATCAATTTGTATATAAACTGTATTATTTGAAACTCCTTGCTTTTCTCTTTGCGATTTAATTCTTCTTTTCATATATTTCTCTCTTCTACTCAAGTTTAATGACATTGTGGGTCAATACGGATATATATAGGATGCTCGAGAAGGCCCTTTTTAGCCATTCTAAGCAACTTTAAAGTTCTCCTGGTCAAATCATATAGATTTTCATTTAGAGGCTCTTAAATCCATTGTTTTATTTTGCCCCCATATAACTATTATACAGGAAAAAAATGTTTTTGTTAGAAATTTGTTTTTCTTCTCATATATATAGACCACAAACTATCTACACTATAGGTACCCACTTAAGAACATATTTTGGGTATAAACGGACAAAAAGTTTTTCCTCCTACATATATATATACTCACGTAAGCAATAATTTTGCCCATAAACGGTAAAAAAGTTTTCCCACACCTGTCTAAATAAGCAACTTATCCACATGATTTTAGCCTTATAGCCCTCTATTTAATGGGTGGTTGAAAGTTATCCACATTTTTGCACACTTATACAAGTTTTTTACACTTATACAAGTAAAACACCATTTTTTGGCTATACTATAATTGGGTATACTTATAAGATTACTAGATCGTCTACAGCTCCCTATTTAAAGGAGAAAAATAATTGGATGGAGCAGTCCATTTTTGGAATAAAGCCTCCCACTGCCTATTCATGGTACTTGTAGAGCCTCCATATTTTCACAAACAAATAGAATTGCTTCTATTTTGACTTAGGTTTAGTTATACTATAACCTTTTGAGTGTAGATAAGCTACCATTCCTTTTTCTGATAAAGGTAATAGATACTTAACTATAAATGCTTTAAATTTGTTCATCGCTACCTCCTTTCTTTACTAATCCTATCATAGCAGATATTCATGCCAGTGACACTGATACATCTACTATCGCTATATTAGAAGCAGTGAGGCTACCAAGTGCGGCAGTTACTACTATACTTGTTATATAACCTACTGTTAGTAAGATAGCTATTAGTTTTCTTAGTTTCATAACTACCTCATTTCTTTCGCTTTAATATCTCTTTTAGCTACATAAACTATTTTAATTAATTTAATACCTGATGCTTTAACAGAATTTCCGGTCATTGATCCACTTGAATGTATTGATATAGAACCATTTCTAATAAATTTACCAGCATCTCTTCCTTTTGAATATGTTCTATATCCTTGTCTTGCTCAATCCCCAGAAGATTGAAAACTATTAACGAAGGCTAGTCCACCAACACTATTAAAATCTATACATGTTGGAGCTTGTGAATAACCATTACCATCACCAATTCTTAATTGACTGTCACTTTGAGAAGCAGTTATATTCGGTATAGAACCGTTAGTTGTTCCACCACCAGATCCACCAACTACTGCTTGTCCGTCTGAGATTGTATATTTATAGAATAAACTTGAATTCTCAAACTTACTATTTGTAGCTGCAAATTCAAATATCTGATTATGTCAAATTACTATTCTATTATCTTCATATGACTTATCAGCTTTACTTGCTATATTAGAAGTATTGGTTGAGATATGTTTTGTATTAGTTGAAATATTACCAGTGTTAGTTGATATGTGTCCTGTATTAGTGTTAGCTGTATTATTAGCAGTTGATGCTAAAGTGTTAACGGCATTTGCTAAATTAGAAGCACTTGTAGCTAAACCTCTTATAGCAGAAATACTAGAAGCATTAGTAGCTATATCAGTTTTATTCTTACCTATACCACCAATATTAGTAAATCCTTGGTTAGTATTTTGAGTTATATTAGCTGTATTACCAGTTATCAATTTTCTGATAGCTGTATCATCATACCCAGCAGGAGCGTGGTTAAGCCCACCTTGCTCTCATACTGATTTGGCGTCATCTCAGATCCATTCTTGGAAAGGAGCAGTTGTTCCTACCAAAACATAATCACCACCGTTAGGAGCGGTAATATGGCTATCTCTGAGTGCTTCAGTTGCGAACGTTCCTCTAAATCTTCCTATCTTAGCCAAAACATCCACTTTAGCTTTGTTTATCTTAATTTGCTCTCTTGAACTTTTGATAAGGTCAGCGGTTCTATTTTCATATAATTGTAATTTAACTTTTGCCATTAGAACCTCCTATCATGTTATTCCTTCTGCTGCTTGTAAGTGTGTATCATCTATTGAGATTTTATCTGGAGATGAGGCTTGGTGTAATCAAAGTTTTGTGACTACTAAATGAGATGTTAGATTCATTAGTTTTGTATATACGTTTGGCATATCTATATGAACTGGATTGTTATATGTTGGTTCCGAAGAATATCTTAAACCAGTAAAAGGTGGTAATCACCATCTTCCATACTTATCAGATCCGTATAAGAAGTATCCTCTTGGGTGAGGCCCTCCTCCTGATGATTGTGAATAAGAATCAAATTTAAATAATCCTATTTTTGTTTCATCTGAATCACTATTTGGGTATTTATTATTTTCATGATAGATATCACTTTTTGTTGTTTCAGGAACTATATGAGTTATTAAGTTTTCAAGTGTTCCATTAGCTTTTGTTTTATTTCCTAATAATTTATCAAAATCTGTACCTTTTAAAAATGCTGCTACTTGATTTGTATGAATAGCATGTTTTACTAAAGTTTTTGCTCCAGTTATTGTATTTGTTACTTCAAATTGAAAGTAATCGCCTTTTTCCGCTTGGAATGGTGCTATATAATCATTAGGTACTAATTTAAATTCTGGTGTATGTATAATATTTTGTGTACCACTCCTATCATTACCTTGTCTTTCAACTCAATTTAATGGTTTAGTGGGATTAGTTGCTGATTGTTCAAATATTAATAAATTACCTTTATCGTGAGATGTTAGTGCATCTAATGTTCTTTGAAGTTGGTCTGCTCTACTATCAACATATTTTTCTGACGCTAATGCTTTTTCATGAGCTGAACCATCCATATCTTTAAGGTGGAAAGTTCCGTTATCAACTACTCTACCCTTAAGCATATTTACATCAGTTTTATTAGTTTGAGATGTATGTTCATTTATATCTATTTTATTAGCCTGAGAAGTAGTAATTCCAACTTTAGAAGTATTGGTTACTATAGCTTGAGCTTGGGCGTTCGTAATACCACTTTTTAGCGTGTTAGCGGCAATCTCTTTAATCTCGGTAGGAGTTATAGTTCTTTTCGCATCAACTAGCGCTATGTCGTGTTTTGTATCTACGCAACATTTAGCATTAAGAGCTATGTCTGCTTTAACTTTTGTATCGTCATATTTGTGCACAGAAGACCCTGTACCAATATTATGTGTTTTAACATAGTGATCTACTACATTTGCAACTCCGGTACTATCTACTAATATTAGATGTTCTCCAGCGTGCTTGTTAGTATCAACAGTAGTATTCTTGATATCAAACTTTACAGTTTTCTGTCCTACGTATTGAGTTCCTTCTTTTACGAAGTTTATGTCTAATATGTTATCGCTTTTTATTAGAATTTTAGCCATATTATGCTCCTACTTCACCTTTTCTTTTACCGTTAATATAGAAATAAGTTTTACCATCTGTTGGGTTTACTTTAATTTCTAAATTCCCTATTTTAAGTCCATTTTGTAATGAAACTGGAGCACTTTTTGAATGATGTCCTGGGAATAGCCCTGAATGTGCTTTTACATAACCTACAGTAGCTAAGGCTTTATCACCTTTTTTAGTTCCGTTACTTGCCATATCGTTTAAGTCAATTACATTACCTTTACTATCAACTACGTTTTTAGATTCTAATTCTACTATCCTATGTTCTGCAGTTTTTTGTCCTGATAATAATTCATTTATAGCTGGTACTACACTTTTATCATTTGTTCTTAATTTAGTGTCGTGAGCTGGTTGAGCTAATCTCATAGCGTGTGAAAGTGTGTTTAATGAAATTTCTGCTACTGATAATCTTTTATCTAAGTCTAAAGGAACATTTCCAATACTATCTTGTGCTAATAGGACTATATCTTCTCCTAATGCTTTTTTAGTTTTGATTGTAATATTTCCTATCTCAATTCTTTCAGGTTTAGCTGAAGCTTGAGTTCCTTCTTTTTTAAAGTTTATATTTAAAACTTTATCTGATTTTATTAATACTTTGGCCATTATAATGCCTCCTTGATGATTTGTACTGCTATATCGTGAGCAATTTGTGTTGAAGCTCCTGCTTGAAGAGCTATCTTTTCTATTCTTTGTTGAGTTACATTGTCTATATCTGACACATTAAAAATTAATTGTGTATCTCCATTTGCATATCTTTTATATGTTTCATATTCACCTGTTGTGACTAACTTATATTTAGACATTTCAGATTCTTTAAGCATATTCTCTACATATTTTGAAAGCATATTACCTGAGATAATTCAAGAAGTTGAATCCACAGTTGCTGATCAGTTTGGTAATGATACTGATGATGTATTAACTTTTTGTCATATATCTCTATTTAAGATTATATGGTTCATTAGTTGATATACAGATGCTTGAATTGCCTGTCTTAAGTCTTCGGGCATATATGTTCAATACTTATCTATTTCTCTTATAACTCTATATTTAGGGTTTGTTCTAATAGCTACTATACAGTTAAGTGCTAATTCATTGAACGCTGATATGTTATCAAATGATTTAATTTTTGAACCTGGGTTTTTAGGGTCAGGTATTTCTTTAGTTCATCTTTTAACATATGATGCTGGGTATTTTATGTGAGATCCCATAGCATTACCTCAACCACCTTTAGTGTAGCTGGCTTCGCTAATTTCTCATTTATTTAGTAATTCTGATAATTTCATTTTGTTTCCTTTTCTAGAATAGCTTTTTAAGCTTTCTGCTTCCGTATGTTTGTCCAGTGAAAGCTCCTGGTATTCTTGTTACGAATGATTTCTTACGCTTAACTTGTCCTAGCATCATTCCTGAGGTTCTTATACCGTGTCTTTTAAGTATCTTTTTACCTGTTGAGTTAATTGACTTTGTAGTGAAGTTTCTCATTGAGTTTTTAAATGCTCCTGAGAATGTTTTACCTTCCATAGCTACCATAGTTGTAGCGTGTCCTACTGCTGAAGTTAGCATTTGTAGTTCTCTACCTATGAAGCTTCCTATCTTGTGTCCAAATATTTTTGAGGCTAATCCACCTGCTATTACTCTACCACTTAATCTACCAACCCTGTTAAGCGAGTTTCCCAACATAGTTCTTAATCCTATATGGCCGTAGTTATTGGTAAATGTACCTTTAAATAGTGACATACCAACTTGAGTAAAGTTAGAAGCAAGCGAGAGTACGTTTTTAAGGAATCCTACGGGGATAAATCCTAATACTGATGCGAATGGTCCTTTTAATCAAAACGCTTTCTTAGCGATGTGTTTTAGGTAATACTTACCTGGATCAGCTTCAAATGAGGCAATGGCTAATGGACTGACTCAAGCATATACCGGTTTCTTACCATTTGATTCCATAGTTTTAAATGATATCTGTATATATTTTTGGGCTAATTCATCAATTATTATTCTATATCCTAATATTCAAGAAGAGTCAACTGGAATAAATCCTTCAGCTTTACCTGCCATTTTATCTATTTTAACTCCTCATTTAAATAGAGGTTTTAGCTTATTAATTTTAGATGTTATTTTACGAGAGGCTGCTCTATATAATGTTTCTGATGGTACACGGAATAAATCGTGAACATCTCCTAATTGAGCTCTTTGAACTAACACATCATTAAATGTTGAAGATGACATAGCTTTGAATATACCTTTAAGTCTTCCGTGCTCGGCTATGTTTTCTCTAAATACACTTTTAAGTGCTCTTACTTGACCTACATAGTGATTTTTAACTCTTGTTCATATGTTAGCTCTTTCTATAACTTTTAATTCAGCTTTAAGAATCTTTTTAATTGCTTTAGAAGATCCTTTTTCAATCGCTGTTACCGCAGCCATATCTAATACTGCTTGTTTAATAAGTGGATCTAATGATGATAAGAATTTCATAATAGCTTTCCTATCTCCTGTTGCAGATAATCTAGCAAATCTTTCAAATAAATCCCTAATAACTTCTCTACCAAATTGCTTTTCTAGTGCCATAACTGTATCACTTAAAGCTTCTTCTCCTATTTTTTCTAAAGATTTTTGACCTAATCTACTTAATACTTTTGGGGATAGAGTTTCTAATGTATGCACACTTTTAGCAGATACTGTTCCAAGTGCTTTAGCCGCTAATCCTTTTGTATCAGCTTTTAATGCTGTTTTTCAAGGAATATCTTTAATTCTACTTTTCATCATATCTTTATATATTGGTTTTAATGTTTTACCTATTGATTTACCCATTGATGAACCAACTTCTTTAGCTGCACTTTTACCAACATTTCTCATTAATAAACCTGTTCTACCTGTTAATTTAAATATTGTTCCACCGATAGCTTTACTTGCAACATGTCCTACTCCTGGAAGAGCTATAGACCCAAGGTTTAATCCTCAATCTAAAGCTGTTATTTCATCACCTTGAGCTGCTAAGTTACCTAATTGAGCCGCACCACCGGCTGCTGCTATACCAGTACCTACTACTACTCCTATTAAAGGAGAAGCTGCTCCTGCTGTTAGGAAAGAAGCTCCAACTGCTGCTACTAGTTCAATACCTGAAATTATTCATCCACCTCAATGATGTCACCAAGACTCGTGTTCTTCTTTATGTGTAACTGTCATTACTTTACCGGTAAATACAAAGTTTTGGGCAAATGTAGCTTGCATAGTGGACTTCCTTTCTTAATCACAAAAAACCCGCTTGGGGTTTAGTAAGTCATTATTTTGCAATAATTGCTTTAATAACTTTATCATACACTGGAGTAAATGCTTTTAGAGCACCTGCGTTGTCAGAACCGAATTTAGCTTCTGAGTAAACTACTTTATCATTTGAACCATCAAATCTACCAGCATTCATTGCTACCATTCTAATTGGTGCAAGTCCTGCGAATTTAGTTGAGATGAATCCTAATACTTGAGTACCGTCAGTTTTAGTAACTGCACCTGTAAGTAATGGGTTCATTCTAACTGTAAATCCACCTAAGTTAGCGATTGTGAACATACCTTTTTCAAACATTTGTTTTCCTTCTCCTGAAGCAAATCCTAATCTAACTAATGTTGAGAATAGAGTTGGGTCAAGATCGATGAAGATCATGTCTGGAGAGATTGTGTCGATTGCTTGTTCTGGGTCTACTAGTTTCATTGTTTCTGAAGCTGCTGCAACAATTTTTAAGTATGCTGCTTCTGCTGTTTTTTCATCAGTAGGAATAGCTGCACCGATTGATACGGCATCTGCATCTGCTCCTAAAAGAGCCATTGATTTAAATGCTTCTCTTTCTCTGAATTTTCTAATCATATCTGCATGTTTTTCAGATTTAACTGCTACTGATGCTTCAAATCCTGAAGTTAAGTCAGCTGCTGTTAGTCCTTCTGTAATTTTCTTAGGAGCGTTCATGTAAACTGTAACTTGGTCAAGTTTTCCGTTTTTAACAGTTCCTTGTCCTAGTCCAACTTTATCTTCAATAACACCTGCAACATTTTTGTTGATTGTGATTGATCCTTGTGAAACTTCTGCAACTGAAAGTGCTGATCCATATAATGAGATATATGCACCTTCGTTAATGAATTGTGAAACTGATTCTAGTTGTACGTCACCTAGTTCGATTTTTCCGTTTGTAGTTGGTTGTTCTAATAGTAATGCTTTTGTTTTTCCAGCGAATAATGCCATGTCTGTTTTAGCCATAGTATCCTTCTTTCTTAAACTGCTACGCCTGAGATAACCCTAGCTGGGCTTTCAGTGACAGTTTCTTTTTGTTTTTGTGTATTGTCGGTTACAGATCCGGGAGTTGGATCTCCAGTACCGATTACTGTTTTTTGTAGATATTTTCTTGACTCAATAGTTTTAGTAACTTTTGCAAGTACGTCTTCATCTGAATCTTCATTTGATAATCCTGCTAATGCTATAGCATCTTTAATTTTATCTTCGTCAGTTAGTTCACCTACTAAACTATTAACGTGTTTTGTCCTTTTAGCTGCTCTGAAGTCTGATAACTCTTTTACAAGTTCTTCATTCTTTGCATTTAGGTCTTTGACAGATTTACCTTTGATAGCGTCTACCGCTGTTGAAATTGATTTACTTTCCTCTGATGATATCTTTTCAGAGTCAACTAGTTGTTTTAGTAATTCGCTTAATTTCATATTTTTCTCTTTTCTGACTTGGATCTAACCAAGACTGTGAATCTAATCACTGTAGCTACAGTTTAAAGACTTGTAGGTCTTGTATCACAAATGAACCAACCGTAGTTGGTCCTATATTATATAAAGGTGAGAGGTTTTAAGAAATATACGCAACGAGGTCTTACATCAGATCATCTTGTATCTGAACGCCTTTTATATTCCTTTCCTATATACATATATACCGATTTTTATAAAAAGGCGAATCTTTTTACTGTAATCGTTTCATCTGAATTGGACGGTCACTCGAACTCAATGTTAATAAGTTCTGAATTAACTATGTTAGGAAACTTAATCGCTTCTCCTCACATACCGGTTATTTCTAATAGAGCTATATTATCAAACTTAGCATCTAATGCTGTAAAGGCTTTTTCTATCTTAAGAACAGCTTTGTGTTCTATATGGGCAGCTTTTAGTTTTAGATCTCAATTAGTTTTATTGAATAGAGTTTTTCCTTCTTCTTCAAGTCCTATTGTAAATGGATGTTTTAATTGAATAGTTACTTTTTTAGGAGCGTGTAGTTTTCACTCACCAGTGGCAGCATTACTGTTTAGTGTTAATATATCTGATGAATATTTAGCTATAACTTTTCCTCAGTCATAGTCAGTTATTTGTCCACCTTGAGATTCGGCCACTTTTCTAATTTGGTACATACCATAGAACATTTGTGGGTTGAATCCTTTATTATGTTTAAATCTATCTTTATAAGTTGTTTGTCATCAAATATTTCAAGCGTTTCATTCACCACCACCTTCTCAGTCTGGTTTATTATTAATTGCTTCTACAGAAGAAACTGAGTTATGTCAGTTAGCAGATCCTCTATCTAAACCAGATACTATTGTAAAGTCATCTACATTAATTCCTATTCTTTCTGATATTTTATGTTTGTAATATGTATGTATCATATTAGTATAATATTTTATAATATCAGGGAAATCTCATTGATCTATTACTGTATTTAGTCCTACATAGTCAGTTCAAGGAGTTCCATATATTCAAAGGAGTTCTGAAGAAAGTTTTACCATTTCTTTCATATCATATGAATTTTTAAAATTAGGATCGTAAAATGCATCTAAACTAAGAGCACCTTTTGGCATAGCTGGAAGACCAGTTAGTTCTAGATTAGCTCCAGAAGTATAGTTTCTTGGAGTAATACTTAATAATGTTTTTACATCTTTTGTTTTTCAAGCTGATGTATTAATGTATGTTAAGTAGTTAAGTTCTTTAGGACTTCTTGGATTAATAGCCCCTGGATTAAATGCTTTTGTTTTTCCACCTGCTGGTGATATTTCTGTTGGTAATCAATCTAATTGGTATTTATATTTAAGTTCTTTAACATTTGGTTCAGTTAAGTTGATCGGGTGTTTATCAGAATCTATAATATTAATTATTTTAGTAGTTTCGTCTATATCGTAGTATTTAGATTTTAATTTAAATTTTAATGATGCTGGATCTATATTTAGAACGTCGCCTGCTGTTGTATATGATAATCCATCAGTTAGTTCTAGGTATCAAGGAAGATATATTTTATGGAAATCATTGTTTCCTCCTGATATTGAGAATTCAGAGATAATTAAATCTGACATAGCAGCTATAGTAGCTTTTAATTGTTTATCCATTTGAGATCCAGAATAGTTTGGATTAAGAGTATAAAATTCTGAAAGTAATGAAGAAACTATTGGCCCTACTTGTGCTTTAGATAATGTGTCTAATGCTCTTCCAGTGTATCCTACTCTATACTTAGAATCAAAGTAACCTTTATCATTTTTTGCTATTACTTTAAATCCATTTATAAATGATTGTGTTATAAGTATCATATCTGAAATTAATTCAAATTCTTTTGTACCTCTAGCGAAGATAGTAGATAATTCTACTCCATCTTTGTCTATAAATCCTAAAGCTTCTGTATATGAGATTACTGTATCTCTATCAAATCAATCCATTGAATTAGTTAAATGATTTTGTGTAGAAACTGGATAAGCCTTAATAGGCAGTAATGGAGTTTTAGTTTGTACATCTAAAGGCTCAAATTTATCATTTTTTATTTCATAACCAGTAACTCTTTCTAATAAAAGTTCTTGGTTGTGTTCTATATGAATTTCTTTTTGATCTTTTCATAGTGGTTCTTCTCCAAAGTATGGAACTATTTCAGTAAATGGTGAATTTTGTTCTAATGATCTAAGGGAAGTAAATGATAATGCTGTTTTACTATCAGTATTTGTAATAAATTCTTCAAATTCATTTATTTCTAAGTCTTCTAAAACACCTTGATTAATAATAAATATTTCTTGGTCTTTAGCTCTATAATCAATAAGTGATAATGGATTTTCAAATGTAACTAAGAATCTATCATCTTTTCCGTGTTCAAAAAAGTCAACTGTTAATGCTTGGTATACATTTTCATATTCTAAGTCTAATCCGAAGAAAGAAGCTGATTGAGTATTAGATAGATATCCACTAAGTGTTCTATTTAACTCAACTGAAATGTATTTACCTCCAGTTTCGTGTGTTTCAAAATGTTTAAATTCTGGTTCATCGTTTGATATTCTTAAAAATGTAGAAGCTCCTGGAACAAAGAAAGCTTTATTTTTTGCAGAGTCTACGATTTTATATACGAACATTTTCTTAATTAGTTCTGGATTTGTATCAGCCATATCTACTGGACTATTAGCATCTGTCAATGGTCCTATTTGGTTTGTGTATTCTTTTGGATCTGTTGCCATATTAGTTCTCCTCTTGAGTTGTATTTTGGAACTCTTGTTTTTGTTCTCCAGCCATTTCAGCCATATCAATAATTGATTGCTCTAATTCTGAGATTTTTAATTCTACTTTAACATTTTTAATTTCATCGTCTGATGGGCTAATTTGTTTAAGTGTTTTTCCTAATTCAAGTAATCTACTTACGAATTCTGTATAGTCAATTTCTCTTGACTCTTTTTTGTTTCCTAAATATTCACTTGCTTTTTGGTTCATCATTGTAACTTCTTGGTTATGTTTATTTGTACCATTAACTACTGTTTCAGCTTGTGATTGAGTATATCTTCTAACTTTATCTTCTATAAATGAGATATTTGAGATAACTGAAGCGAATGAAGCTGATCCTGATGAGATAACTTGTGAAGGCATTTGCATTGCTGAGTTAGCGTCTGCTAAGTCTAATGATCTTTTACCTGAAGCTAAGAATTCATCAAATTCTGCACCATCACTGAAGTTCATGTTATTGGCTCATATAGTTTTAGTTGCTTCTCATTCAACTCCTAATTCTGCACCGTGGTAGTTTAATTCTGCTATACCATCTCACATAAGAACATTACCAATATCTGATAATCCTCTTTCATTGTTTCTAACAATTTGTAGTGGGAATCTATTTAAAGATTTTGGGAATGTGTATGAAGATTTCTTATAAAATTTTCCTTCTTCTTGATATCCGATTTCTTTAATTATTTTTCCTGATTTAGATCTTGAGAATTTATAACAAGCTGGTACTAAGACTTTGTCTTTTGTAAGTTCTTGTCATTTATTTGAAACTAGAATAACTTCATTGTATTGCTTAATGTCTTTATTAACATATACTGCTTCAGCATCGTCTAAGTAAATTTTACCATCTACTATTGTTGATACTATTGATCTTTCTCCTGTTTGAGATAGGTAGTGACCAATTTGTTTCTTAAGTCTACCTAATTTTGATCTTTTGAAGATGTCTTCTAATCAAGTTTTTGTTTCAGGTTTAAGTCCTGTAATTTCTCATTCTTTTCTATCAATTTTATTAACTGATTCTTGAGAGATATCTTGGACTAGTGCATTTCCTAATTGAAATTTATGTGATAATTGAAGTTTTTCTTCAACTATTGATACTAGTTCTCCATCCCTGATTATCATCTTACTGCTCATTATTTACCTACTTTCATTAGTTTTCTTTTATCTCTTTTAGCTTTATTATATACCATTTTACTTGCCATTTTGTTCCTGCTTTCTTGTATACGCGAATAGCGTTCTGTGTTTTGGATATACTCCATATTCTAATGCATTTATAAAGTCATAGAATTTTTCTTTTGTACTTTTCTCATCTCTTTGTTTTGATCCCGGTTGTCTTACTGAAAGTGTTAGTTCTTTAACTATTGTTTCTTTACAGCTTGGATCGAAAGTTATGTATTGAGTATCTAGAGCTAAATTTAATCAATCTTGCCTGTGAAGGATATCTCAATGATTTTCTTCTCCTTTTTTCACTGCTTTGTGAGTGAATATTCTAACTCCGTAAGTTCTGAAGTAATTTTTGAGTGAATCTATGTAAGTTTCTCTATCGTCATCTATCATCAAGAACGTAGACGCCGGAGAGTAGTGTTTTTGGAGCTTCTCAGCCACTTTAGCGATCCATGTGGCATAAGTGTCGGTCGAGTGCGTTCCTTGCTCTCTAATGGTCCTATTTGTTAGGAAGACTTCTGGAGCATCAATATGTAGTTTCCAATTTACTTCTTTTGTGAATCTATCCACGTGTTTTAGTAAAAGTGTTGGGATTGCAA
The DNA here is from genome assembly GCA_033042655.1 of Cyathermia naticoides. Lineage (NCBI taxonomy): Eukaryota > Metazoa > Mollusca > Gastropoda > Neomphalida > Neomphalidae > Cyathermia > Cyathermia naticoides. Next base: position 1,217 of record JAUTWP010207553.1, on the reverse strand, counting down.
CCAATTTTCTTGAAATATCCAAGTCAACTCCTATTGAAAGTGAATTAACAACTCATCCTTGATCTAAATAGGTTTGGAGTTTTGAATATTTGACTTTTGATACGTCATAAGTTTCATCTCCGTGGAGAATTCCTTTGTATTTGATACCGAAATGAGTAGATAACCCCGAATCATGCCTAGTTATTAGGATATTCATCATTTCTCCCATTACAGCATCATCTCTATTCAATGGATTGGCTCATTTAGTCATTCTTACTCAAGCCTTACCTCTCCCATAGTTGTATTTGTAATCAACTTTGTATTTGGTATGGTTCTTTTTGATTGAGGCAATTATTGCTTTAGAGTTTTTGATTATGAAGGCTTTGTCTTTGGATAGGATGTCTTTGACTCCCGTTACCATTTCTAATCACTCAGATTCTGGAAACTTCTCTTCCATCTCATCAATTTCTGGATGATCAGCGAATGGGTTGAATGAATAGTAGTATTTTGTTTTTGGGATATCCTTATTTGGGAACATCTCTTTATGAACTTTGTAAGATCTTGATACTGAATCTTTGATAACTGATACATCATGTTTTCATTCATTGGGATCTATTGAACCAGAACCTTTTTCAGATACTGGAACTAGCTCATCCATAAGGACTACTGGGAAGTGCCCTGCTAGAGGAGCTTCTATACCTTGGATATCTTCTATGTTCTCAAATGAAGAAGTTATGATAGCTTGGTTGTTATCTCTATTACGATAATCTCTAACTAATTGAACTCCATCTTCCGACTTCCTTCATTCACTGATATCAAACTTTCCTATGTATTTGGCTTTGATGTTGTTATTGAGTGCAGTTCTAACTAGTTTGACTTTTGAACCCTTCATAAGCTTTCTGAATGCTAATCCTGAAGCCTTGTGATCTTTTTCCATCTCCATCTGCATGTGACTCATGAACGGACCGGTTTTCCCGGTTCCTTTAGCAGCATTGACCGCTGTATCCTCAACTTTCAATTTCATGATCTCCACTTTTTCAGGTTCCACAACTTTAAGCAACTTCTCGAATGAGTCTAACTTGTTTGTTTCTTTTTGAACCTTTTTGGTGATAGCAGCATTCTTCCCTGCCTTCTGATATTTACTTGGTCTTGGCACAGTCGCCTCCTATCCTCTATATACATATATACCGATTTTCTTTTCCTTACTATATATTCTTTCCTTGTTGATATCCCTTTCC
>JAUTWP010207443.1:0-16032 GCA_033042655.1 Cyathermia naticoides | reverse complement strand
TGGTCTGTCATCAGATCGATGCTTCTCAGTGGACCCATCAGCAGTTTGGGTTATTTTCTGTTGCAAACAGTGCTCCACTATTAGTTCATCAAAGGCCATGGTATGTGCTGTCCTGTCTGTTGGAAAGTGCATATAAAAGATCCCTTTTTGCTTAGCGAAAAGAGTAGCCTATGTGGTGGTAGCAGGTTTCCTCTAAAAGAAATGTGTGAAAATTACCAATAGCTTATGATAAAATACAAATCAATGTGCTCCAATAGCATCTTTAAACAACAAACTTTTTTAACTTTTTATTATGCAAATGAAAAATGAAAAACTAGATTTAAAGGAGCAAATTGTGAAAAAAAAATGATTGTACAATCAGTGTGAGATGTCTAGAGATAATAGAAACATGATGGATAACAAATTATTATAATGTGATATTATTTTTCTTCTGGCAGTGGTATAATAATTTAGATTTGGTTTTTTTTTCTATTTATGGCTGCATTTGATTTGTACTTATGACATGTCATTATAGGTCATGTTCACAATCTTTATTTGAAAGGCAAGTGTTCAAGCTTATATTTTCTTTTATTCTCTGCTTAGATAATGTACACTGTTATTTGTACTACATTTTATTTTCTACTAGAATACTGCATCTTTAATTAATAACATAAGCACAAAATAAGTTTAACCAAGCCACCAAAAGTATAGATAGTGTATCTTTGAATGTTAATGTTAAGCAGTATAGTACATGCATGTGCATGTCTCTTTATGAAAATATACAGTTTGCATGCTAAATAGACACTAAATTTGCCTGGTGATAATTAGGTAGCTCTGCCTGATGTTAAATATAGGTATTGATTAATTTGCATTTTAAATAGCTTAGTGAAGCCTAAAGCCTGCCTGATGTTGATGTTGGGTCATATCAGCATAGAATTGTATTATTTTTTAGTTTATACAATGGCTGCACATTACATTTGTAGACAGTTAATAGTGTTTTTATTTATTGTCAGAATAGGTTTTTTTAAAGTTTTTTTTTTTAATTTGCCTATTTTTTCTTTCTTTAAACTTTAAAGAGAATCTGTCTTAGGAGTTGACTGAATATTTGTAGTCAATTATTCACCTGAATAATTTCTGACAATTCCAGCATAACTGACGCAACATTGAAATTAATTTGGACATAGTTTATATTTGGACATTATTTAATTTCTTTAATTTGAATACTCAGTAACGACAGAATAAATTATTTAAGCAATCTTGTGCAAATATAATTGCGAATGGATTGAAATGTGGTAACTGACACAACAAAAAAGTCACTTTCCTTTTAAGATTTGAAAAAAGTAATACGTCCATTTTCTAATTTTTCTTAGTAGATTAAGATAGAATTCCTTTTTTTTCATATGTACCTATTGTATGATTGTTTTGTCATCCAGTTATGTCATGGTGTCACTAAAAACTGGTAAAGTAATAATGTGACTTAATAAAGCAGCCATCCCATAATGGTCTTCCACAACTGGTTCATCAAAGGCTATGGTATATGCTGTCCTCTCGTTTCAACCAATGCTCCACAACTGGTTCATCAAAGGCTATGATATGTGCTGTCCTGTCTGTGGGAAAGTGCATATAAAAGATCCCTTGCTGCTTATCGGAAAAAGTAGCCTATGTGGCAGCAGCATTTTTCCTCTAATAAAGAAATGTGTCAAAATTACCATATGAATGACATTTAATAGCTGCTGATAAGATAAAAAAAATCAATGTACAGTGGCATCGTTAAACAAAATAAACTTTAGTTTTTACTAAAGTGGTCAGTGTTGGTTTTAAAACACGTGACACAGAAGTCTGTTTTTTCATATCATACTGGCACATTATTCAACAGCCTTAATGATCATTTATTTACTTGAAAAAAAGTTTTTTTATTTAATTTTTTTTTTGGAAATGGCAATTTGCTTATATAATATTTTTAATTACTAAAAGATGTTAAAAGATAGGTAGAAATGTTTGCAACTTTAAATGTTGATACATAAAATCAAGTTTATGATTTTTTTTAAAATATTTTGTTACTGGTGTTAGCTTTTATAAAGAGAATTTCTTACAAAGTTACACGTTTATAAAGGTTTTCTTTACTAAATTTTTCATTTGATAATAGATTGTGTTAGGACTTGTAGCTTGCCTGTTTGTAACTAGCTATTACACAGAGATAGATTTAGTTTTATCTCATCTTGGTCTATTATCAACATAGACCTGTATTCATGTTTTAATTGGGTGTATGAATGTATTACTTTTATGGTAATGGTTGGAAAATAATGGTTTTGCTGTATACACTTATTTTGTTTTTTAAGTATGCAGAAGAGAAAAACATTTTCTTTCTAATGAAACCAGTATTCATTTTAAGCAGTTTGTTGTTTTTAAGTTATATAATTACATTAATTGACCAGAAATGCTTTTATTTGGTAATGTATTTGGTAGATTTGATATTTGTTTCAATGTTAATCTTATTTTTAAACTTGTTTTTATCACTAATTTTAATTCAAATGTGTTAATTATAATAATTATTTTGTGTTTTCGATATTTTATGTATTAAGCATTTTTAACCATAGCATTTTTCAGATTTGTATCTACTTTTATAAATAATTTATCATAACACTATTGAATAACATTCAGCATTTTATATTTATTTTAGTGTTTGTGTTCATTCATTAATTTCATTTCATTTGAATACCAAAACTTTTTAGTATATCTATTATTAAATAATGCAAATTTCATACTTATTTAGTTTTGTTGTATCTTTCACTATCTATAATTGTTTAGAATTACATTCGATGTTTAATACACTAAGTTCATTACCCAGTAACATTCGAATGCATCAGGCAGGTGTTAACTAACATTTATTCACTTGATTTGCATAATGATCTTCGCTTGTTACAGCATGGCTTCTCATTAATGTTTGTTTTTCTCCTAAAGCGAGGAAGGGGCCGAGTTGATTGACCCAGATGATCCGTAAGTGTCGTGTTTGCCAGGGCTTTGCTTCTTGTTATCTTATAGTAATAAAATATACAGTAAAACCACTCTAAACCAGACACACTGGAGACCAGGTAAAATGTACGACTTCCAGAGATAGCTCTAATGAAAAAAAAAAAAGGTTACCATTCTTGTTTTATGCAACTGTCCTCTTGGTTAGTGTGTGAAATAAAACTTATTTTGTTAATAAATATACCTTTGTAGATACGTATTGTTAATATTTCATCAATCACTCTCTTTTGGTCCGATTCAGTACTTCTATGCACCATGCGGTTGCGGGAATAGCAGCGTGACAAAATGGAATCGAAACTTTTCTTTTTCTTTTTCGTCCGCCTACCTTTGTGCACAAAAGTTCTTGTTCGTAAACATAAACATTAAAAATACTTGCCTTAGTTTTACACTAAATCAACAAATTGGGACCAAAAACATTGTCCGGTTTAGAGGTTTCACTGTACTATACTAGTAATAAAATACTAGTATATAAATATATGATAACTATTTCATCAGGCATGTTCTATATTATGGCTACTAATATTTAATTTTTATATAAATATATAAAAATATGATAATTCATTTGTACAAAAACACACATTTTTATATTTTATTAATTACATTGTTTCAGTTTTATGCTTACATATTATGCTTATATATGCTTTAAAGTATTTGCACATTATTGCAGTATCACATTTATTTTACATTTGTATTGTTTTGTGTTATCCTAACATTAATTGCTAACTATTAACGTATAAATATTTAATTTATGTATATGTATATATGCATAATCACATAATTTGTTATTGGGGAGTGAGATGTAGCTGAGCATGTAGATCACAATGATCTACAATGTAGTTACCACCAATTATACATTGAATGTATGTTTGCTGGTGGACTCAGCTGCACTTGGGCTATTTTACATTCCAACCAGTGCTCCACAACTGGTTCATCAAAGTCTGTGGTATGTGCTGTCCTGTATGTGGGAAAGTGCATATAAAAGATCCCATGCTGCTTATCGGAAAGAGTAGCCTATGTGGCAGCAGCTGGTTTCCTTTAAAAATATGTTGGAATGACGTCCAATAGCTGATGATAAGATAAAAATCAGTGTGCTCCAGTGGCATCGTTAAACAAAACAAAACTTTACATCACAATGATCTACAATGTATGTTTATTATGACATTGCATTGTTTAAGCCAAGTGAGTAATATAATATTTATGTAATTTACTATTAAAACAAATGTTATTTTAAACACCACTTATGTAATTAGTTATTTATTTATGTTGTATGTGGTGTATTTAAATTAATTTTAATACTATGGTATGGTGTTAACTTTTTTAATGCAATAATTGAATTCTTCATCACATTAATTCATATAATTGCACATATTTGTTGTTACATTCCCGATAGTTCAGTGGTTAGGGTTTCTTTTCTTCTACTAACATTAACATCTATCCTGTATAGACAACTCAGAAATCCATGCTGTGAATTTATTACAGAATGCTTGAACCTCACATTGATTAACATGAAAATAAGTTAAAACCAATCAATCAGCTTGTGGTATAAAATTTATTGGCTAAGTTACATTTGAGTTAGTCATAGGGTTTGAACCACCCAGACACATTTTAATACTGATAAATTCATAACAAACATTAAACAGTGTCATGTGAATCATAACAGTTGGATGAAATAATCATTTAATAAGTTTAATTTTTTTTATTAATAATGTATATGGTACATGCATATACAAAAAGAAGAAATTATTTTAGGATCATTTACATAATGGAAGACATAATTGCATTAAGCACAACAGAGGCTATAAGTTAGGTACTTTTAAACTATTCACTTCAAGTTAACTATATTTATATTTTACAGGTTGTCTTCCTACCGAGGTGAGGAAGTGCTAGTATATGGACCAATTAACCGTGAACCAGACGAAAAGCTGACAGGCAGAAAAGAAGGAGGCATAAGAAAATTGTGAGTATTTCTCTGTCCTCAGAGTTGTCAATTTAATATTTATCTGTACAGAATTTGTACACACAGTATAAAACTGACCCATCTGCTGGTTTAAACAGTGCTAGCTGCATTAGACAGGTTTTAACACATTGACTGCTGACTACAAGTTTATTCGTATGCTGAGCACACCAGATTTTGCCACTACGAGTTTACTCGTAGTAAAACCAATACTGTGTCGTATTAAATTAAAGTTGTCAGCAATGGTGATAACACAATTAGTAACCTTTCTGGAATGACTAATAACAAATTTATCTTTATATGACTTGACAAACTGGACGGCCGCCATTTTGTTTATGGCAGTCAACATGTTAAAAACACTTAAAAATCAGTTTTTTACTACAAAAGGTTTTCATTTTGGACAGATTTGTCATTTAGACAATCACAAATTACTGGACTAACCACATGCAAAAATAGACAAACAACACCATTTTACCTGATTACAACTAACAAAGATTCTGTGACAATTGTATATAGAATAGTAGATGACATCGTGTCTGACAGTTAACAGGTTTAGGCTATGTGTAATTTATAGTTTTTATAGATGTGTCCTTTCTAAATACATTTATAGATAGACCAGCATACTTATGATTAAATATATATTAACTAATTTCTAGATTTATCATAAATTAATTGTCAGATTTGTATCCTCTTTCCTTTATCTATGCTTAGAAAAAAAACTATTTTGCAATTAGTATGGCTTTAGTGGTGTGCTTTAGGAGCGGGTGGTTTGTTGTGGTTTTTAGCATGTTGTCAGGTCAGGTTGGGTAAATGTATTTACGTGTTTCTATTTAGGAACAGGTTATGATTTAGGATAATGATTGTCATTTAGTAGTATGTTTTTCTTGTAGTAATAACTAGTGCTTAGATTAGATTAAGATAAGCTAATAGGCATACTGTTAATTAGATTGTGCAATAGCAGCAGATCTTTCGTTTAGATGTACGTTGTGATTTTCATTCAGAAACATTTACATTGTTTTTAATAATATAGTTACTGCTGTTTGGGAAAAACTAAATTTATTATTTTACAAAACAAATGTTAACTTTGTATGCTTAGAATTGATTGTAAAGTTAAACTTCTTTCAAGTATAAGCATGGAACAGAAGAGAATTTGCTCATTTTGATGGCACATCCAGGGATTGTCTCTTACACAGGCCTCGAATTTAACTGCAGCACTGACAGCAATTGCCACTGGTGTTGTATAAATTGCAGTTGATGAGGTTCTTCAATGGCAGCTTTTTTTTTTGGCCGGTGGATGGGCCTAATGATTAGTGCTGCCGGTCAGCCCTTTATTGTGTTTATTTGTTGTTTTTGTTAAGTTTTAACAAATTACTGTAGGCTGAATCAAAATTGACGTCAGTGAGCCTTTCTCCGATGGCAAATTATTTTTCAAAATTGCTGTGGGTCACAAATTCTTAAATTCGAGCACTGTTATATATAAGTCTTGGTTTTCAAATAGTTGATTGCATGTAATCATTTAGGTTAGCTGCTGTGCCTTGTTATCAGCTGCAATTAGTTGGCTGAAAATGTAATGAAACAGTAGGCTGTATATTTATTTGAATTAATAATAATACATGTATCTGTATATATACATGTACATTTGAAACGTTTCCTATATTTACCTCAAATGGTGATTTTTTTATTTAAAAAAATATTTATTGTCCCCAGACCATTTGGCGATGTCAGGGTTTATTTTAACGATGATCATAATTCCTAAACAGTTTTTATGTTTCATATTATTTTCATATTATTTTCATAAACCATTAATTAAAATAAATAAGTGTTTACAATGTAGTTAAAAGTTATAATTCTAGTCTACCATTCATTAATGATTTCACATGGGTAGTTTTGCTTATAACCATTTCTTAAGTTACTAGATGAACAGAAATCTTGCAAATACTAGATAACAATACTGTCTTTCTTAGTGAAGTATGTCCACAAGTAATTTAATTGTGAAGTTTAATGCATGACAGAAATATATTCATTTGTGTGCAATAAATTATTAGTTGCTAAGAAATCATCTCAAAATATTGTAATTAGTAAAAGTCAAGTTTGTTTTATTTAACTATGCCACTACAGCACATTTATTTTTTATCTCATCATCAGCTATTGGATGTCAAATATTGTAATTAGAGTACAAATACTTTTGGTAATCTTATTGTTGGTTTTTATCAAGAAAAGTAAATTATATTGTGTATAAGTGCATTGGTGATAATGCTTTAACTTTGTAGATGTGTTGGTTTTAACTCTGATTAACACTACATTTATTTATATTCATAGAGTGCTACACCATCATGTAAACATGTGCTTTCAGTTTATCATTTTACCTTTTCATATGCCCATAGCATTGCATAAACAGCCCTCGAAATTAGCAGTGGCAATCAGCAGTGCTACTGTTGCAAAACTAATTTGCGATGACATTTTTATCATTGTTGGGCATTTACTTTGTTAATATTCCTACAAAACTGCCATCACAAGATGATAAAATATTTGAGGGCTGTATTATAGTACTAAAATTAATTAGTATGAATAATGTGTATAATGCAGGCAGTGGTATTTCTTGCTCCTTTATTTTGGTTTTATTCCTATTAGCTTATCTTTGCAGTCATTGGAAGGTGGTTTTAAGAATTTGTTCAGGATGGTGGTAATTTAGAGTGGGGTTGGGGGTTGGATGAGGTTGATTCCAACAGGAAATGTTTATCACTTCTAGTTATGTTATTGACTTACGCAAATTACCACCTTGATTTCACAATATACTAAAACTATCCACCATTTTTAAACTGCCAGTATTTAGGGTGTTTTTAATGAATACATAATATTATTTAAATATTTCACCATTTTTAAACTGCCAGTCTTTATGTGCTTTTAATGTGTAAGTAATATATTAAATCATTGCACCATTTTTAAACTGCTAGTCCTCGGTTTGTTTTCAAAAACATAATGTTAACAATGCATAATTTACAATCAGCCATTTTTAATAACTACTTATCTTTGATACTGCTACATTAAAAAAAAATTTTTTTAACAAAATACATGTATTGAGAATTTTGTAAAACATTTTATCATTTTTAAATTTCCTGTTTTCAGTATGTTTTAAAAAAAAAAATGTTAACAATACATTGACGTTATAAAACATTCCATCATTTTAGACTGGTTATTAGATGTGTTCTCTACTGGACTGACGATTTCTCTGTTTTAGCTTTCAGCAATTACTGGATAACATTAATCTACCACAACTGGATATATAGTGTTAGGTAGGCCAGGTTAAAGTTCTGTGTCTTGGTGTTTTCTAGTGGTGATTGTCACATAGAGAGCTCAGTAATGCTTAAGTGTCCTTATTTCATAGAGCTGCATTTACGCCCCTAGCTATTGCTTTGACATGATGTCACCATTAAAGTATTATACTTCCTGTTCATCTGTAGTTCTGTGTCGTCTGCTTTCATGCATTTAATTTGATTTTGTTTTAGTTAATATTTATACTGACTTTAGATCGATAAAAATTTATAATATTCAAGTGAGTTATTTATATGAACCATATCTCTGTCATAGATGTCAGAAGCAAAAATAAAGCAGTGTGGCTTCTAACCGGGGAAGGGATTTAGCCCCATTCACAGAAACATTTATTAAATTAAGGTCTCTGATTGTTCATTCTGGTGTCATTTATTTTAATCGAAACAGTGTAAAGCTCTGAATTACTATATAATAGATATATTTTTGTAAATAAAGTTCTCTGATTGTTCATTCTGGTGACATTTATTTTAATCGAAAGCTCTGAATTACTATATAATAGATATATTTTTGTAAATAAAGTTCTCTGATTGTTCATTCTGGTGGCATTTCAACAGAGTTTGTAATGAAAAGGAACAGCAGTGTTTTACAGACTGTTCAATCAAGACACTTTAATTATCACCCATTGAATTTCCAATATACATATATTGTGTTTAGTTTTTCACAGACAAACTTTATGCTGAAAAGTGTGGTGGCTTCTGCTATCCCAGCCACCCTTGTTTTGATAGCATTGTCTGTATAAGACCTGTCCATGTGACATTTGCCAAATTAATAAAGCATTAAAAATTAATTACTTTTAAAACTAATAATTTCAGTAGTCCATAAAATGGTGATCATGTCCTCCCTGCAGTCTTTAGTTGTCATGTGTGTTGTTAAAATACATAATTTTCCTATAGTTATGATGAGTTTGTTTATTTTACATTTAATAGTGAGAAATGTGTCATGCATTCAGCTTGGCTTCCTTTAGCATTCTGAGCAATTTTCTATAAAATTCTTTTTTCATTATTTCACTTTATTTAGTATTTTTCGTGCACATATATTTCTGTTTCATGCATTATTAATTAAAAATATAATTATATATTTTCCCCATGAATTTAATTATCATGCTGGTTATGCATTGTACAGTTAAGCATTGCGATTTTGGTTTCAAAAATTAAAGTGCCACAAGGACTCCCTGTTTACAAATCTTGAGAGCCCGCCAACAATTATTTTGCAAATGATATACCAGTCAATTTTATTTATACAAATTTTAAGAGCCATACGAGCTCATATGCCAGGCAAACCAGAGAGTCCAACATGATTTTTGCGAGCCTTGGGCTCCCGGACACGCCTTAAAATTGCACACTGCTAATTAACCCCCATCCCATTACTTTTATTAGGTATCACATGGATGTGTTGTATACAAAGAACACAAACACATAATGTTCGCACCATTTACAAAATAATAAGTAAAAAATTTAAAATACATTTATTATTAACATAAATGTTATTCTTGTGTTATTTCAGAACTGAGAGTCAGTTATTTAAAACTATAATGTCAGGCCATTTTATTTAGTTATCCAATATGATGACAGAAACATTAAAGTTAAAATTATTTATTTGGGTTAATAATGAACCTATTTCCTTGACACCTGTATAATAATAAATTTGTGGGGCCAAAGGCCGAAGTGACTGTCCAAAATCACGGTTTTGAGAAAGTTTGATTACTCCATTGAGTGACTCAGTCATGTACTGTACATAATCAAATCTTGATAACCTATTTTAGCACTAGCAAGTTAGCCTAGGACATAGACATTTATTGCAGTTAAAGAACATGCATAAAAAAGTATTGTAATGAACTTAAGTCTCTTCTGCCTTTGGCCCCATGAATATATTACGAACATTTTATTAAGAAAACTCAGATCTTTAGTTATAGGAACAAAATAAACTTTAATTGGATTTGAAATAGGTCATATGAAATAATAAAAAAAAATTAACGATGTCACTAAAGCACATTGATTTTTATCTTATTGGACGTCAATCATATGGTCATTTTGACACATTTCTTTTAGATGAAACCAGAGGTGTCGTTAAACAAAACAAACTTCTGTTTCGGTGTGGCCATTATGGGCAGGTGGTTGTTATATGGAGAGGCCCGTTAGACCAATTTCGACTGTACATCATCTCGATTTTGTATTGTTTGTTATTGTTCTGTAAAAGGCATGTGTACACTATTATTTAAGCATGATGTTATTTAATGTGTGTGTTGGATAAGCATGCCAGTAGCTTGTGTTTCCCAATACAAGTTGTTAGCTTTAAATTTTAATACAATTGTTGTTTGTCGCTATTCCTTGAAATAATTAATAAGATATTCTTTTTAAAAATTGTTTGAGAAATGATTAGTACTGTATGAATGAAAGTAAAAAATTATTTTATTTAATGACGCCACTTGAACACATTGGTTGCTTTTCTAATCATCGGCTGTTAGACGTAAAAAAATATTGGTTAAAGAAAACCCACTGCCGCCACATAGCATGTCCTTTGAAGAAACAGTTGTGGACTGCTTGTTAGAATGGAATTATTATTGTATTATTAATAATTAATTATATTTTACAACTTATACAATGTTTGTAAGCTTTCTTAGTAGTTTAGCCGTACTGGCTTAATTAGTTGTATTACAAACTGTTTTATTTTTGTAACTGTTAATTTAATTTAGATCTCATTTTAGAAAACTACATTAATTTGTTTTTTTGTCTTACAGTTTTGGTTTCTTATTTGGGGATGGATCACCCGATACTAGAAGGAGGGCAGCAGCTCAGAGAAAACGCAGTTCTACCACAGTTCGATAATAACCTGATGAAGATCATTTTGTGATATATATATATATTATACTTGTTTTCCAACTTCCTCTTTCCCATGTCATTATTGGGAAAAGGAAATGACTAACATATCGATATTTGGATATATGGGACCAACATATTTTACTCAGTAGTATTGTAACATGTATGCTGTGTAGATGATTGGTATGAAGGTTTATAATATATTATTATATTATTATATTTATTTTGCCTCACACAAAGTGTTGGAGAGATACGTGTATTACCTTTATTCCACTATCCAAATCATCATGTTATAGGAATTTGTCCAGTGTTTGCCAAATCCATTATTTCCTAGACCTGAATAATGGATTGTTGTTTTTGTTTAAAAAAATGATTTTAGTCTCTTTAAATCAGCATTTGATTTACCTGTAACAGAATATTCAGGTAATAAATATCAGTTTTTTAAAGTGAAAGTATTACAGCAATACTGGCAGGAAAGCAACATGGCTTTTAACAGGTTGACTGTCAACCACGAGTATTTTCCGAGTTTACTCGTAGTAAAACCAATTCTGTGTCATATTAAATTAAAGTTGTCAGCAATGGCGATAACACATTTAGTAACCTTTCTGGCAATGACTAATAACAAATTGATCTTTATATGACTTGACAAACTGGACCGGCCGCCATTTTGTTTGTGGCAGTCAACGTGTTAAAGAATTCGCTGTACTATAATGCATAGGATATTGGTCCAACCTTCTTGAATAACTGGTGTCCATTATAATATTTCTGAGCAGGTGATTGGTAAATGGTATAAAATCCTGCAGAATGGGTATTGTTAAGAAGTAGAAAAATCAGCATGGCTGTTAAAAAGTTTGCTGTACTATAATGCATATGATATTAGTCCAAGCTTGTTGGAACAACTAGTGTATGTCTACACTATGTCTGGGTAGTTGATTGGTAAATGTAATGAAAACCTGCAGAATTTGGAATGGTTAACAGTTAGAAAACATTAAAGATATACAGGATGTACTTTTAGTTTAAACTTTATCTTTATATTTATACAATAAAGCCATTTTATGTGGGTTTTTTTTATATCAAATGACAGAATACAAGGTAATTAAGTTACGGAATTCTGTAATAAATGATGGGTTAAGGGATAAGTGAAAGTCCATGGAAAAATATTGATATCTACATTCAGTAATGTGATGTAATTAATACAATAGTTTACTTGTTTCTTTGTGATACTGTTTATATTACAACTTTTATTTTAAATTGTACACAAGTCAATTTCACTTGTGAGACAAACTTATTATAATATAAACAAGATCACACAGGAACTCATTTTATATTCTTTATAAATTATTGTGTTTGAAGAAATTATCAAGTTGATTTTAAATGGTTGTATGGGTTTACTAAAGTGAAAACGTCAAACTCGTTTATAAATTATTGTGTTTGAACAAATTATCAAGTTGATTTTAAATGGTTGTATGGGTTTACTAAAGTGAAAACGTCAAACTCGTTTACAAATTATGATCTCAGTAGAAAATGGCACAGATAAAAGATGACTCGAGCTGTTTTCAGTTATAATTATGTTTTGAATTTTATAATCATTGGACAACATTAACACAAACAGATTTTGAATTTTATAATCATTGGACAACATTTACACAAACAGATTTTGAATTTTATAATCATTGGACAACATTTACACAAACAGATTTTGAAGAAACAAGTTTGATGAGAAATATATTCAACAATTATGTAATGCAAAATCATGCAATTGTTTTCTCTGCATTGCAGAACTGGCTTCTCCCTTAAATTATGTTGAATGACCCTGCACAGACATGTGCCAAGGCTTACTAATTAGACTTTTGTTTTGAGGCTGTTATTAAAAATATATTCATTTTATTTATACTTGATTTTTGCCCATTTGGATTTGTTTTAACTTAACACATTTTATTGATCATTGTGAATGATGATTTGCTAGTGTGTTTTAACAATGCCCATTTTCTTTTTCACTTTTTACTTCATTCTATTTTATCTACATAGTCTTTCTGATGCCAGACATCCACACTGATTTTATTTGATTACTTGCTTTTCCTATACTTGTGTATAATTGCAAACAATGAAAGTCTGAATGAATGAATAGATGAATGAATGACAACATCATAGTACACATATATAGATAAAACATATTTTATAAGAGAAATAATATTTAAATATATTACTTTGTACATGTATTATTAATTAATATATCAGACAAAATGTATTGTCACTCATATACCACTATTGTTTGCACTTTATACAATTTATACAATTAATGTTCAATTGTATTGTTTAACTTGAAATTCAATTATGAGTATTTCAATGAATAAAATACATGTTAACATTTCAGAAAATCTTACTTAATGAATGAGATGATAATAACATAGTGATTGTATCACGCCTTGTTTTAGTAACGTATGCAACTGAGTTTGGAGAGATGACAAACTTCTCATATTAAACTCCAATTTCTCCATGAAATCAAAAATGCAAATGTTTTTTATTATATATTTTAGTTTTTGCCAGTTTGCGCTGAAATATCCCTGGCCAATTTTTCAGTTGTGTTACAAAATTACTCTTTGCATGTACGTGAAGTTATGAATTGCAAAATGTGTTCAAGCTTTGTCAGCATTGGTATTCACATTATAAGAAAACAAAAGTTGATGATTACTGGCAAAAGGTATGGTACATTTACTATGTACTGTAACAATATAATATTATTTATTTGTTTTATAATTCTATAATATTATAGGAGTATATGTATTGGGATTTTATACATGTCAAATCTGCTTCCATAATATGTTATACATACTAGTGCAGGGTTTTAATAGACGTGTTTCAAATGTTGTTGACCAACTTTCATTACAAATCAGGTTTACCAATTACCAGAATAAATATGCCAGTTTAAGACATTTTATAGTTTAATGATTATGTAAAAGTGTGTTGATCCATCCTCAAATAACTGGAAACTGCTGAAAATTTTAAATGTATGCCTTCATGCAAACGTAAACAATGTATATGTATTTGCAAATTTAGAAATGGAATCCATTCATGAGTTATTTCCCTTTCACGTGTTTATTGACATAAAATTATATTTCTGTGGTTTCCAAAAATCACTGGAACCTGAGATTTGTTGTAAGTAGTTAATTAGTAGTACTATTTGATCTGTATCATTGTGAGAAATATGTATATAGCTTGGTTTGTGTCATATTTACTTTGTGAAGATGTGATAATTAGAAAGAGAAAAAAACATTCCAAATTGTGATTAAATTTAATACCAGTGTTTAAATTATAATAATTATGTTAAATAAATCTAAAATGGAAAATAACTATGCTTTAAAAATTTCTTTTCTACCCTTGAGTCAAAAGAATTGAACATCAATGTACAAATTCTAGGCCAAAAAAGGAAAATACTTAAAATTATCACTCCAAAGCTAATAATTATGATATATTTAAAGCTTTTCAAAGTAGTTTAAATTAGAAAATTTGTTTTCTCATTTAATGGACTCGTACCGTATACCTCTTGTTTATCAATTACACTGTACTCTGTCTAAACTTAATTTTATGAGACAGATTTGCTCGTTCAAACCAAATTTAAGACTAGGCCTACACGTACATAAATAATCTAAATACAATTGTACGCATTTAAAAGTTAAAATGTAGTTTTTTAATTATCCAATACGGTATGTACAAATGTATATATATTAACTAGGAGATAATTGGCTTAATAATGAATTATATCCTAATACATTCCAAATTGTATTGAGATGCAATCTTATACTAACTAGTATAACTTCTTACAAATATTATATCTCATTAATAAGCAATGTTTTATAATATCAACATAACAGTTTATCAGTCAGGGGTGGAGACAGAAATTTTAGAAAGGGGATGTATTGAATAATAGAAATTTGAGAAAGGGGATGTACTAAATGTTAGTGGACTGAATTTCAAAAGGAAAATAAAGTGTCTGTAAGAAAAGGAAGTATGCACCTGTCCCAGGAATGCACTTATGCTAGCATTTCAGTTCATGATTTTTTATTATGTGAGGTGGTAGTTTTCCATGAATGACATAATGGTAAGTGAAAAAGGATTGTGGTTATGTTTGGGTCCGTGTAAAGCTGTTTGTAACAAGAAGGGGTGTGCCAATGTTTATCACTTTTGTGTTTTAATGTACACTGTATAGGTGTATTGATTGTTTTGTAATCATTAAGTAAAACTTGTAATTAATTTGTTTTTGTACAAATGTATGTTGTGTTTAACTGTTTATACATGTGTAAATAATGTAACTAAAGCCTTGTGAAACAAACTGAATGTGTCTATCATCTCTTGTTATATTTTGTTGAATAAAAGTGTAAAAATAGGCTGTGTTATATACATGTACAGTGCACTCTGTCCAAACCGGCATCTGTCTAATACAGAAATCTGTCTAAACTGGATTCATTTTTGAGTCCCACATTGACTTATTACACTAGAAAATCTGTGTCTAATCCAGCACTCTGTCTAAACCAGCATATTTTTCTGGTCCCTTAAGAATCCATTTTAGACAGAGTCCACTGTAATACACTTAGTCTGTTCATGTACTGTTTAAGTTTATTCAAAGCTTTAAAAATAGTTTATCGTGAAAACTGATCAGAATTCTCTTTAGTTGTGAAAATTATTATTCTATCTTTGTTGTCATATAAATTAGTTTTTAAGTTTCCATATTTGGAATTAATATTACATGTACTATATAAATTATAAAAAATTTTTTTTTTACAAAATCACTCATAATAAATTGATATTTTGTAGTATAATCTTTTTTTACCCTCCTGTCACGGACGCAGTAGATGGATAAAACCATAAACTGCGCCCGTGAGAGGCGTCTGCTATAACAGCCTGGCTCTGAATGTAGACGTTAAA
>JAUTWP010207442.1:10944-38084 GCA_033042655.1 Cyathermia naticoides | reverse complement strand
ATTGTAATCTTTTAAAATAGCTACAGTAGAATCACCAATTAAAAATATCTGTTTATTTGGTAATATTTCTACAGTTGTGTTTTGCTCTACAGTACTATTTTGTTCATTTGATTTATTTGAATCATCAGATCTAACTATAGTCTCTTGTGTTTTATTGTTATCAATATACTCATATACAACAGTATTTGTTTTTCCACATGAGTTTAAAAATAGTATAAATGTTATAGATATAATTAGTTTTTGCATAATTTTTAGATTTTCCTAGCTATAAACAGTGTTGATATATCCATAGAGTAACCTTTTACTTCTTCTATCTTAAAACCTACTTCTTTAAGTTCAGAAACAAGTTTTTCAGTTGTTAGGAAATCCTCTATAGAGTTTGGTAGATAGCTATAAGCATTGAAATTTTTTGATAGTACACCACCTACTAGTGGAAGAACTCTTTTCATATAAAAATCTCTAACCTTTGCAGATATATTTCTTTTTGGTAGTTTTGTAAACTCTAAAATCACCAATAATCCATCATCTTTTAGGACTCTATAAAACTCGCCTAATCCCTCTTTTCTATCTACTACATTTCTCAGTCCATAAGAGATACTGATGATATCAGCCTTGCCTTCATGACAAGGTATATCTTTAGCTTCACCTTGTATAAAGGTAGCATTTAACCCTTTTTTCTTTGCCTCTTCAAGCATTCCAGAAGATGGATCTATACCAGTTATCTTATCTATCTTTATATCTTTTTCATTGGCTATCTTATCCCAAAACTCACACATATCACCGGTACCACATGCCATATCTATGATACTATCGATCTCTTGTTTGCCAAGAAGTGCAAATGCTTTATTACAAGCATCTTTTCTCCAACTCTTATCTACTCCAAAACTCAAAACTCTATTTGCAACATCATAAGTTTTTGCGATGTCATCAAACATCGTTACTATTTTTTCTTGTTTATTCAATCTTACAATCCTATCTATAGTTTTTAAGAGCTTTTGGTATCTCTTGTTGAATTTTTCTTATACGATTTTCATCTGCTG
This sequence comes from Cyathermia naticoides, assembly GCA_033042655.1. Classification (NCBI taxonomy): domain Eukaryota; kingdom Metazoa; phylum Mollusca; class Gastropoda; order Neomphalida; family Neomphalidae; genus Cyathermia; species Cyathermia naticoides. The sequence continues at coordinate 37,044 of JAUTWP010207442.1, read as the reverse complement.
GGTGAGTTGATAAAAACTCAGGTGGTTTCTTTTTACCAGCTGAGAGTGCCCTCATGTGTTGCCAAAAAGGTATAGCTTGGTTTGGATCATAACCAGCCTTTGTCATAAGATAAAGTCCTATCTCATCAGCTTCGTATTCAAATTTTCTACTAAAAGGAAGAACAAGTCCTACACCTTCAGTAGCACCATAAGCTTTGTTGATAACACTAGCATACTTTCCTCCACCTATAGATTTGGCAGCTATAGTTTTACCCATACGACCAAGTTGGATCATACTCATCCGCTCAGCTCCATGTCTTGCTATGGCATGAGCTACTTCATGTCCTATAACAACAGCTAACTGATCCTCATTTTGTACAGCACGAAATAGTCCTTTATATACAAAAACTTTTCCACCAGGTAGACAAAATGCATTTAATACATCTTTGTCAATTACAAAAAATTGCCATTTATAATTTGGTTGGGCAGCCGCAGCTGCGATTCTAGCACCAACTCTTTGAACTACTTGATTTAGTCTTGGATCACGACTAAGTGGCTCTTTTTTTAGTATCTGTTGTGCTGATTGATACCCCATTTGCATCTCTTGTTGAGGGGAGAAGAGAACTAACTGTTTTCTGTGGGTGTACGGTGTACTTGAGAGACATCCACTAAAATAAAATCCTATGATAAAAAGCATAGAAGCTTGAAACAATTTTTTCATATTTAATCCTTTATTTAATATATTAAATCTATTATAGCAGAAAAAATTATGAGTTAAATAGAGACTTTGATTTTTTAAGAGTATTTATATCTTTATCAATCTCTTTATTTATAACTCTTTCTAACTCTTTTCTTTTTTGTTTAACTTGTTCAGTCATAGCATTTTGTGTTCTTAGTGTTTTGCTTGTATCTTTTATGTATGTTTTTATAATAAGAGACTCTCTTGATAAAACTATAAATGAGTGTATAGATTTTTTAGCTTCTATCATATTCTTATGTATCTTAGTATAATTATTTTTATCAAAAAATATCTCAAACTCTTCAAGCAGATAACATAGTTTTAAAAGTGATGTATGTATCTTTTTATAACTATCTAAATCATAACATTTTTGGTATTTTTTAGCTAAATGTCTGAATTTTTTAAATCTTCTTAAAGCCATCTTTTTAGATAATTTTTCTATAGTGATACTATCATATATATGTTCTTTTATATTATTTTGTTCTTTTAAAAATAGATTGTATTGATCAAATATGATATTAAACTCCCTTGTTTGCAGAAACTTTATCACTTTTATCTTTTTATATTCTAGTTTTGTATCCATAACATCTATAAAGTTTATGATATCTTTATCATCAAATATATCTTCAAGTATTGGCATATTTTGCTTTAAAATATCTATATCTTTATCAATGGCTATACTTTTATCTATCATGCATAAATGTTGATAAACTTTTTTATAGATTGTTTGCTCAAAAAGATACTTAAATTCATTTAATATAACTTTACTTTTTTTGATATTTTTTCTAAAACTTATCAATGTTTTAATATCACCATTTTCGATCAAGTCATCTCTATCATTTTTTAGATTTACAAATATTTTATATAGTATGATTCTTACACTATCTTCAACAGGCATTTCATTAAATATAACATCTTTTAAATTTTTGACTCTTGCTTTATCTAAATCTTTAAAGATAGTATATAAGTCATAATCTTTTCTTTTTGGATTTCCAAGAAGTGCTAAGTTTTTATTTCTATATCTGTTATCATGACTTGCATCACTTATGATATATTTTTTCATATTTTGATTAATTTTATAATTTTGTGCATTTTCTAGATTTTTAAAACCAATCTCAAGTATATATAGGTTTTTTAGATGATTTTTATACTCATCTACGGCATATTTGGAGTTATCTATCTTTAGTGAATATCTAACTTTCTTAAGGGTTTTACCAATCTTTTTAGATTTTGCTTGTTGGTAGGTCTTTTTTGTAATCTTTTTATTTACTATATTTTTACGAACTTCACTTCCTGTTCTTATAGTTTTGAAGTAGTTGTTATCAACTCTTCTAAATCTAACCTCTTTACATAGTTTGATACTTGTATAAAATTGAGATATATTCTCTTTTTTGATATTTTTTTTAGTAAGTTGATCTTTGATAGATGCATTTAAAATATACTTTTTTTCTACTATAGCCATAATCTTAACCTTTGTATGCTAGTAATCTTTAGATCTAGTATACAAAGAAGATAAGAGAACTTTAGAAAAAACCTTATGAAAAGTTAAATTTTTTGCTTAAGTATTTCTTTTGGTTACATTTTCTTTACTTTAGACGCTCTTTAGTGCCTTTCTGACTCATACTCTTTTGTAAATTTGACCTTATTTACTGTTATGATGATGACAAGAGTTAGAGCATATATGATAGTTGAAAGAAGTATAACACCAACAACAATAGCATCAAAAAGTTCACGATGTGCAAAGTTGTGAGGGAGCATCTGAAGCATTACTATAGATAAACCACCTTTTATACCTGCAAAAAGAAGTACACTCCACCACCGAAAACTTAGATCTGTCATCTTTGTAGTTTTGTTTGAAATACCTACAAAAGCTCCCATGATAGTTGCTCTTATAAGAGTAGTTACTAAAAACATCATAACTATCTCATAGCTATATTTTAAAAGGACATCTATATGTATGATACTTGCCATTGATATAAATAAAAATGCATTTGCAAGTAGGGCAAGTACTGCTACATAGTCTAGGTTTTGTTTGTGTCTATCTATCTGTGTGATGTCGCTATTTAATTTGTTTGTGATGCCTCCTATAAATCTTGAAGAGAAGATCTTTCTACTTTTTTGAGCACGGTTGATGATTCTTTTTGATTTTCTTACTCGTCTGCTTGTCTCTTTTAGTGAATTTTCAGTTATAGAGTTTAGAGTTATGATTGATACAATCACGGCTAAAAGTCCAGCCACATGAAAATGCTCAGCCAACTCAAAAGCACCATAAGCAGTGAGTAGTATAAGAACCAGCTCACTCATGGCATCGTGAGTCATTCTCATCAAAACAACTCCTAAAAATCCTACCAATAGCCCGATAATTGTAGATATGATTACCACTTTAACACTTACCACAGCTATATCAACGGCTGTTATATCGACTCCATTTATCATAGGAAGTGCGATAAAAGCAAATATGATTAAAGCTGTTGCATCATTAAAAAGTGACTCACCCTCAGCTAAAATCTTTAGTTTGTGAGGAACTTTAAAGCTTGAAAATACACTTACAACTGATACAGGATCAGTCGCTAGCACCATAGCAAAAAGAGCTATAATCGCCCCAGTTTCAAGGTGGTAGGAGCTAAAGAAGGTATTTGTTATCAATATCCCTGAAAGTATGGATATCACAACAGCGATGACTGCTAAAAAGATCAATGATAGGGCATTTTTCTTTAGATCTGATAGGCTAAGTTGAAGTGAGTCTGAAGCTATAAGAACTGGTATCAAAAAGAGAACTAACTCAGCAAAACTCTCCTCTGAAAAGAGTTTCATGTGAGGAAACATATAGTAAAAAAGATAACTCAAAACTATGAGTGATATAGGAGAGGGTATCTTAAAATGTTTTTGTGCCTCTATGGATATGAAAAGTACTGCAAGTAGCAGTAAAAGTGTAAGTATCATCTATCTTCTTCTCCTTCGTCTTCTAGTCTTTGGTTTGTCACTATCTTTAGATCTATCATCTCTTTTACGATTATTGTGATGTCTTTTGTCTTTATCATCTCTTCTTTTTCTTTGTGGTGCTTTTAAAAGAGAGTTTGATTTCAGTGAGATTTCACAGTAGTTGTTTACCCTTACTCTTGCTAACTCTGCCTCTTTTGAGTCTACAAATAGATCTGGAAACTTATATGCTAACCAAAGATACAGACTTATCTTTTTCACCTCATCTTCAGCTTTTAGCAGGTCTAGTTGTGTTTTTGCTATCTTTTGAGTGCTTATAGAGGATTTATAAACAACTACCTCTTTTTTGATTATGGCACTTACATAGTATAAAAAGGCTCGTTTTATAAGAGGAGATCTCGTACTTACAGGAGCACCTGCGAGCATATACTTCTCTTTTAAACTTAGATCTTTCATAGGATCTAGAAGGGATGAAAGCTCAATCATAGATGATATATTTGTAGCCATAAAAGGTCCGTTAAAATTCATATGCTTTGCAAAGTAGTTAAGTATCTTTTTAAGATCATTACTCTTTAGATGCTCTGATAGAGAGAGTATCTGATCTGTTGTAGCTTTTATGGCAAATGGTGGTTTTATAGTACGAAGTGGTGAGTGGAAGTTCTCTTTTATATGAGTATGTGCTTTTTTATTTGTTGCCCCTATAAATCCTGCTTCGTGATGTCCATATCTTCCTGCTCGTCCAGATATTTGGATTATCTCATTTGGAGTTAATGCTCTTTGGCTTATGCCGTCATACTTCTCATGTGTTGTAAAAAGTAGAGTTTTTATAGGTAGGTTTAACCCCATAGCGATAGCATCTGTAGCTACAAGTATATCACTCTCCCCATCACGAAATCTTCTAGCTTCCTCTTGTCTAACTTCAGGTGATAGGTTTCCATAGATGACTGACACTTTGTGATTTTTTGATAGTTTTGATTTCAGTCTTAAAACTTCACTTCTTGAAAATGCTATAAGAGCTGTATTTTTCTCTAACTCATTTAGAGATGTTGGATTTGGTAGAACTTCAAGTGGATTTTTTCTCTGAAACTTTACTACTTTTAGACCTTCTTCCAAGTAAGAAGCTATCTTTTTGATAGCCTCAAGTGCATTTACACTTCCTGTCATTATAACTTTACTAGCAGGAGCACCTACTATTGCATTTACCCAAGCCCAACCCCTGTCGGGATCTTCTAACATCTGAATCTCATCTATAACACAGACATCAACTTCTTGAGAAAAGTTTACCATCTCTATGGTTGAACAGATGTGAGCTCCATCTTCATCTATTCTCTCTTCTTCTCCTGTAATGAGTGAGGTTGGGATATCGTTTTCTTGTAGATAGTGATAGTTCTCAAGTGCAAGAAGTCTAAGAGGAGCTAGATAATTTCCACAATCAGCTTCCATAAGCTCTTGCATCGCTTGATAAGTTTTCCCACTATTTGTAGGTCCCACAAAGAAGTAAAGTTCTCTTTTTAACTCTCTTGCAACGGGGAAAAGGGATTTTAGATCACATTGTAATAGATCATTTAGTTTTTCTTGCCAAGATAGGTTGTTTTTATTCATAAACCTATCATAGCAAAACTAAAGTGTTGGTACTCTTAACCTTTGACCTACATAGATATGATTTGGGTTTTTTATAAGATCTTTGTTTGCCTCTACTATCTTATGAAATCCAGAAACTCTGCCATAAGCTCGAAGTGCTATCTTTGATAGTGTATCACCTCGCTTAACTCTTATAACTCTCATCTCATCAACTCTTGTTGTTACCTCTTTTGAGATATTTTGAGTATATGTAGTTTGGGTTGTTTTATGTGCAGACATATCTTCTACAATACTTCCAATCTTTTGTGTAAGAGCATTTAAGTTTTTTTCTGAGTACTTAGAATCATTTATGACTACTTTGTTGTAATGATCTACTTTATCTTTACTCTCATCGGCTTTAATCTCTTGGCTACTAGTATCACTTTGAGTCTCTATATCATCTTCTATATCTGCATTTTGAAGTGTAGCAAGTAACTGGCTATCATTTTGGCTATCTGTCTCATCTATTGAAAGTTTTGTAGATTCGATATCACTGCTTTTGTTTAACTCTTGCATCTGATCCATCATCATTTGAACTATCTCTTGCATCTCATCTTGCGAATAGACTTTATTTTGAGTCTCATTTGTGCTTGTTATGACGGGTTTTGTTTCTATAACTTTCTCTTTTATCTCTACTTGTTTTATACTATCTTTGCTTTTTAGTTTCTCTTTAGCAAAGATAGAGATGACAAATAAAGCTCCAAGAAGAAGTAATATTATTAAAAATTTGATGATATTATCTAGTAAACTTGTACTTTTTATACTCTTTGACATTGTTTTATAACCTCACTTGTTTTATGTAGTATCGACACTTTTTACTTTTTATTCTCTTTTTGTACCACTGTTGTTAAACCAAGTAGTTTCCAACCCTGAAAACCACTTCTATAATACTTGAGTTTCTCTTTTGGATATCCAAACTTGACCATAGCTTTTATAAGTTTAGGGGATTGGTCACACCAAACTCCATTGCAAAAAAGTACCAATGTTTTTGCATTTTTAAAATCTACTTCACCACCTTTTTTAATCTTTGCTCCAAGTGCTGTAAAAAGTTTTAATGCAGATTTTTTATCACTACTTTCAAGTATAGTGTATGGTATGTTTATAGCTGAGGGTATAGTCTCTAACTCATACCAACTTTTTAATCTTGAGTCTATAATCAAAGTATCTTTTTGTTTCATATAGTTGATAAACTCTAATTCAGCAATCGTCTCTACTCCATCCTCCGCTGATGTTGGATGTATACAAAAAGGTGGGCACTCTCTTGATGTTTTAGTATAATCATCACTTAGACGGTTATCTACATCTTGGATTCTTGCTATCTTTACTTTAACTCCATTATGCTCAACCATGATATAAGGAGTGTCAGGTGCGATTTTTACAAGAGTTTCATCATTTGCAAATAGGCTGATAGTTAAAAATAGTAGTAATCTCTTCATTAATAATCCCTCACACTTTCACAAAGTTTTACAGCTTTGTCTATAGTAGATAAAATTTGATTACTTTTTTTGTTCAGCACCTTTATATCCTTTTTTGAAAGCTTGTCTTTTTTATAGTATGGTTTTATCCTAAGCCATAACTCTTTTATATCGCTAAAAGATTTTTTAACCTTCTTATTTGTCGGTTTTGGTATCTTTTTATTTATATCGCCTGATATTAGAAGATCTAAAGAGTTTTCAAAAAGTTTTTTACTCTTTATAAGATTTTTAATGTTTGTTTTTTTATCTATATTTTGTAAGATTAAAAACTTCTCTTTGGTCATCTTTTGAGTTAGCATTCTCTCTCTACCAGCTAGATCTACGATATTTAATCTGGCTTTTTGCAGATAGTCTGTGTTATTTGTCTCTTTTAGTTTTTTAACAAGAGTATTTGAGAGATTTAAAAGTTTTAAATTCTCTTTTATGATGTACTCTTTTTTCTCATCATTACCATTTGTTAGATCTACGAGGGCACTTTTAAAAGGAGTCCAAATAGCTTGAATCTCTTTTATGGATCTAATTACTTTTTTATTTTTTGCTTTAGAAAGATTTAGCTTCTCATCACCATTTAATAAACCTAAGAGTGTTTTGTCATAGAGTTTATATGAGTTGATAAGATCCTCTCTTATGCTTGGCATAGATTTTAGGATGATTGCATCTTTAGTTATCTTTTGAGTTAGCATTCTCTGTTTCCCTGCTAAGTTTATGATATGTTTTTCTTTTGATTTTTTATTTATAAAATCATTTATAATTGATGAGAGTTTGAGAGCTTTTTTCTCTTTGTTTATAGATTTTTCATAAAGTTTTACAATAGCCTCCATTGTGATAAGAAGTTTATCTAGTTTGTCTATATCTTGTTTTATAAATTTTATATCTTTATACTCTTTGTTGGCTTTTTTAAGAGCTTTTTTAATCTTTGAAAGTTTTGTCGCTTTTAGGTTTAGATCTTTATCAGAGTGAAGAAGCCCATTTAAGATCTTCTCATATAGTTTTGAAGCACTCTTTAACTCATCATCGTTTTTCAAAAGTATACTTTTTGCTATCTTTTGAGTTAGCATTCTCTCTTTTCCACTTAGATTTAAAGCTTGTGCTCTTTTAGAAGATTTCTCTTTTACAAGTTTAGTATATGATTTTACGACACTTTCACACTTTAATAAAAGATGATTATTCTCTTTTATTAGCTTTTCATAGCTATAAGATCCTATCTCTTTATAAAGTTTATCCCATATATCTTGTATATCTTTTAACTCTTTTTGTATATCTTTATTATCAACCTTCTTTAGTTTAAGATCACTATCCCCGTTTTGTAAACCTTTGAGTGTTTTATCAAATAGTTTTGAACTAGATAAGAGCTTTTTTATATTTTCACTCTTATTTAAATCTAGCTTTATAAGAAGAGCCTCTTTACTCATCATTTGAGTTAGCATCCTCTGTTTTCCCGCAAGGTTTATACATCTTGCTAACTCTTTTGTTGATAGTGCATTTAGAGTGAGACTAAAAAATATAAGTAAAAATAGAACTTTTTTCATCATCTAGCCTCTGGTTTTATAGTTGTAAGCCCAACGATCTGCCAATACTGCATACCGCCACGATAGTATAGAAGTTTATCTTTTGGGTAACCTAAAGTTATGAGATGTTTTAATGCTGTTACACCCTGTTGGCACCAAGGACCATTGTCAAATATCAAAAGAGTTTGTGCATCTTCAAAGTCCCAACCATCTTTAGTTTTTTCTACATCAAAAACATCAAAAATTTGATCTAAAAAATGGTTTGACTCTTTTTTGTGAAGAACTGAAAATGGAACATTTAAAGCTCCTGGTATTGTAGAGTGATTATACCACTTTGGCATTCTAGCATCTATCAAAAGACCACTGTTTTCACTCAAGTCCTCTTTTATAAACTCTATAACATCAAGCTCAGTTATAGTTTTAACCCCTTTTATCGGAGTAAATGGTTGTAGGTTAAATGGTGGAGTAGGTCGTGACGTTTTTGTGTAAGAGTTTTTTAGTTTGTGTTTTGTATCTTGGATACGTTGTATTTTGATATTTTCACCATTTATATCTACTTCGACAAAAGGTATATCTTTTGTGATATTAACTTTTAAAGCATAGGCATTTAAACTGATAAGTGAGATTAAGATTAATTTTTTTATAAACATACTTTCAATATCGTCATAAATTCGTATGATTTTAATTTATCTTGTTATAATTAAGGAAATAGCACTAAGGAAGTAAGATATGGGAAGAGCATTTGAGTATAGAAAAGCTGCAAAAGAGAAGAGATGGGGTACGATGTCTAGGGTTTTTCCTAGACTCTCAAAAGCTATAACAGTAGCGGCAAAAGATGGAGTACCAGACCCTGATATGAATGCAAAACTTCGTTCTGCTATACAAAATGCTAAAGCTCAAAATATGCCAAAAGACAACATAGATGCGGCTATAAAAAGAGCTACTAGCAAAGACTCTACTGATATGAAAGAGGTTACTTATGAGGGAAAAGGTCCTCATGGAGTTTTGATTATGATAGAAACGGCAACGGATAATAATACACGAACTGTAGCAAATATAAGAAACTACTTCTCAAAAGGAAATGGACAAGCTCTTGATAATGGTGCTTTAGAGTTTATGTTTACACGAAAGTCTGTTTTTGAGTTTAGTAAACCTGAAAGTCTAGATCTAGAAGAGTTGGAGTTAGAGCTTATAGATGCGGGGCTTGAAGAGATTGATGCTGATGGGGATAATGTTGTCATTTATGGTGAGTTTACATCTTTTGGAGATCTCTCACATGCACTAGAAGAAAAAGGTATAGAAGTTACCAAATCATCTCTTAAAAGGATACCAAACAGTTCAGTTACACTTACAGATGAGCAGATGGATGAAGTAGATATACTTCTTGATAAGATTGAAGAAGATGAAGATGTTTTAGCAGTCTTTACAAATATTGAGTAGACTTTGAAAACAAATAATATATTAAAAAAATTATGTGATATAGAGAAGCTTGATAAAGAGCAGGCTTATGAGGTTTTTAAACTATCAGGTTATGATTTGACAAAAGATAGAGTAGAGGGCTATTTGAGTGATGATGACTCTAAAGAGTTCTTAGATTGTGGATATGAAGCCTTGGGGAGTTTTTTAGATGGACTCATCATTCATAAAAGAGGAGAGTCTAACTCGAAAAAAAATGATACTCCTATATCTTTAAATAACAATCTTATACTTAAAAAACTACGAATTGCTTATGAGCTTAAAGAGGTTGATTTGTATCAGATATTTAACACAGTTGAGATCGATATAACAAAGGGTGAATTAAATTCACTCTTTAGAAAAGAGGATCATAAAAACTATAGAGCTTGTCCAGATTCGATACTGTCACTTTTCTTAGATGGTTTAGCGATCTGTGAAGGAGATATTTAACTTTTTTTTATTTTAGACGATACTTACATTACAAAATATAATAAACAGTTAGTTTTTATGTAGGAGAAGTGCAGTGTTTGAATCGATCTTTAAAATCATTAATATATTTAAAGATCTTAATAATGACAGAAATAACGATGCATATTCTCAAGCGATTATCCGTTTTTATGCATCATCTATCATGCTGTTTATATCTATATCTTTCTCTTTGGAAGTAAAAGCAGTTGTTTTTTTACATACACTTTATAGCTTAGTAACATTATACCTCATAAAAAATAAAAAAATAGAAGCCAATTCGTTGCTTATTTTATCAATGTTTGTTGATGTATCTACTATATCTTCGGCACTATATTTTGGTGGTATAAATGCAGTATTTGTATATCCTATATATCTATGGGTTATCATAGGAAATGGCATAAGATTTGGTAGTAAACTCTTTTTCTTATCTCTGATTAGCTCTGTGATTACATTTTTTGTAGCAACTAGATTAAATGAAAGTTGGCAAGATTTTAGTAACTTATCCAACTCTTTAACTATAGGTTTGGGAGTTTTGACTATTTTATATATGAGAATCATAAAAGAGATTCAAGATACAAATGAATCTCTTGATAAAAAAGTATCAGAGCGGACAAAAGAGCTAAAATATGAGTTTTATTATGATAGATTGACAAATCTAAAAAATAAAAATGCACTAAAAGATGATATGAAAAAGGATTTTAGTTCTCTATTTTTATTAGATATAGATAATTTTCAAAGTTACAATGACCTTTATGGTATGAAGGTTGGAAATAAGATTTTATTAGATTTTGCAAGTTTTATAAAAAATTATGCGAAAAAGAATAATTATGAAGCATATAGTATCTATACCGATGGATTTATACTTAGAAGTAAAGATAAGTATGCAAATGCTGAAAAGATATATGAAGATCTAAACACTATATTTCAAGAGTTATCAACAAAATCTACAAAAGTTGAGATAAAAGAGCAGAGTGTAGATATAGAGATTGATGTAACAATTGCTATATCTATGGAGAAGGATAATGCAGTTGAAAAAGCAAATATTGCACTAAAACATGCAAAAAAAGAGCAGAAAAAATTTATAGCATATTATAAAGGGCTTAATATGCAAAAAGAGCTTGAAGATGTTTTATTTTGGAGAAAAGCTATAAAAGCTGCTATAGTAGAAGATAGAGTTGTCCCACTTTTTCAGCCAATTGTAGATAAAAGTGGAAAGGTTATCAAGTATGAAGCTTTAATTCGTATAAAAGAGGATATTGATGGAGAGATTAACTATATATCACCATTTAAGTTTTTAGATATTGCGATACAGACAAAACAGTATGATACATTGACGAGGATTATGATTGAAAAAAGCTTTAAAATTATGTCAAAACATGAGATCGATTTTTCTATAAATCTACTTTTTTCAGATATAAAGAACAGAGATACAGTAAAGTTTTTAAAAGATAAAATTAACAAATACAATGTTGGAAATAGACTTGTACTAGAGATAGTTGAGAGTGAAGATATCAAAGATTATGATACTTTAAAAGATTTTATCCACAGTATTAGGAACTTAGGTGTTAAAATCGCTATAGATGATTTTGGTTCAGGTTTTTCAAACTTTAAATATATTCTAGATATCTTACCTGATTTTCTAAAGATTGATGGTTCACTTATAAAAGATATAGATAGTGATACAAGCTCATATAAACTTGTAAGCTCCATATCAAATCTAGCAGAATCTTTAGGTATAACAACTATAGCTGAATATGTTCATAATGATACAGTTTTCAATATTTGCTCAAAAATAGATATTGATGAGTATCAAGGATACTATTTTTCACCTCCAATCCCTGAAGATGAGATAGAAAGTTTTGCTAAAGAACCTTTTCATAGTTGCTAAATATATCACTATCTTTTGGAAAATACTCTAAAATCGCCCCAATATATCTATCGTAAGGGTTATCTATCTTTGATAGTTCAATCCTCTTTTTAAAACTAAGATCATAACTGTTAAACACAGTTGTAAAAGGGACAGGGTAGTCCGTACCAAAAAGAAGTTTATTGTGTATCTTTTTCTCATTACTTAGGTGTCTTAAAACCTTTGCTCTTACAGGGGTTAAGATAGCAGATATATCAGCAAATAAATTATCATGGATTTCTAGCATCTCTATAAGCTTATGATACTCATCATTGAAGTGTTTAGGATTTTGTGAGAGAGCTTTAAAGATACCAAGAGGAGTATAACTTAGTGCCATGTGTGCTGCTATCACTTTTACTCCAATCTCTAAAGGGGCATCGAGCATATCAATTCCTTCACACTCTTTAAATGAGTGGACAGAACTCTCACTTCCTATATGTATGATGAGAGGTATATTTTTCTCTTTTAGTTTTTCAAAGTATGGGATAAATCTATCTTGGTTTAGAGAAACTCCCCAATAATTTTGTAAAAACTTAGCACCACAAAATCCAAGTTCTATATATCTATCTATAAGATCAAGTGCATCATCTCGTAGAGGATTTATAGAAAAAAATGGGATGATTACATCTTTGTTTTTCTCATATAGTTTTAATAGATCTTCATTTGTAGCACAAACTGTTAAATCATTATGAAGTAGATTTCCTTTTAGATCTAGTCTAGAGTCCACACCAAATAAAACTGACTTTTTCAGATGTTTTGACTCTTTTATGTTGTTTATAAAACCATCTGTGTATGCTTTGTAAGGTTCATCTATAAGTTTTTGAGGATCTATGCCTAGCTTTGAGGCAAAAAACTTGATAGCTATTTTGTCATAAAATCTATCAAATCTTACCTCACTATTTAGAAGATGTGCATGTATATCAACCATTTTTGCTACTAAGCTCTATCGCTAAAGATTTTGCTTTTTTAAGATCAGTTTTTCCACTTCCTAACTTGGGCATCTGCTCAACATTGTGATATTCACTTGGAACCATAAGAGGGTTTAGATCTGAGCTTTTTACAACATCTTTTATCTTTGATATATCTATATCTTCACTGCATAAAAGAACCACTCGCTCACCTTTTTTGGCATCTGGGGCATTGGCGGCTACAATCTCTACATCATCAGGTAGAAGTTTTCTTATAGCCTCTTCTACAGCTCCAAGAGATATCATCTCTCCTGCTATTTTGGCAAATCTTGAGTATCTATCAACGATATATAAAAAACCATCACTATCAAGCTTTCCTTTATCACCTGTAACATACCAACTCTTACCATCTTTTTGGATAAGAACTTCTTTGGTTTTCTCTCCATCACCAAGATAACCTTTCATCACTTGAGGACCACTTACTATAATCATACCAGCTTCTTCAATAGGAAGTGGCTCATAAGTATCTGGATCTACAATCTTACAACTAGTTCCAGGAAAAGGCATACCAACACTTCCCTTTTTTTGCCCGATTTGAAGTGTCCAGTATTCGCTATTTAATACATCTTCTATATTTGAGCTAATCCCCGGTGTAGTCTCTGTAGCTCCATAAGCTTCATAAATATCTAGTCCAAATTTCTTTTTAAAACTTTCTCTTACATCAGTTGAAACCTTCTCAGCCCCACCAACAACAAATCTGATAGATTTAAACATCAGAGGAATTAACTTTCTATTTTTAGAGTAAATTCTAAAAAATGTAGATGTTCCAAAAAGATGAGTAGCTTTGTACTTTGCAGCTAACTTTCCAACACCCTCAGCATCAGTAGGATCAGGCTGGCATATAAAAGCTAATCCTTCTATAAGAGGAGCAAATAGAGTCACCGTCATACCAAATACATGAAATATCGGAAGAGTTGCCATCAACCTATCTCCATCTTTAAAGTTTAGTACTGAGCTAAACTGCTTGATGTTTGTCATAAAGTTTTTATGTGTTAGCTCGATCCCTTTAGGAACTCCCTCACTACCACTACTAAAAAGTATAGCAGCAGTATCACCCATGTCACTCTTTTTAAGCCATAATCTCTCTAGTATAAAGAGTGGTGTTAGCTTGATTGTTGCCCAGTTTTTTAAAATATCAATCTTTTTGATATCCTCTTTTAGATCTTCAACATAAACTACATTTGCAACATCTAAAGTATCTTCTATATCTTCAAAGCCTTTTGCTTTTAGCTTTGTCATAAACTGTTTTGAAGTGTATATCGTCTTTATATTTGCTTGTGATATGGCATGTTTTAAGGATTGGCTATTTGATGTGTAGTTTAGATTTACTACGGTTTTTCCAAGCATGAGTGTTGCCATATTTATGATAGCACCACCAACAGAGGAGGGCATAACTATACCGATATTTTGCTCATTTTTAGAAATATGTGCTATCTTTTTGCTAAATGTTTTAACAACAGCTGCAAACTTTTGTGAAGAGAATTCTGAACCTGTGGCATCTGTTATAGCAAACTGTTCTCCTCGTCTTTTTGACATCTTTAACCAGCTATTTTGTAGGGGTTTTAATCTATCTATATATCTACTCCAAGATGTAGTCTCAAGCTCAAACATAACCTGCTTTAGATCTATGGCAGTTGTTGTAGAGGGTAGGGGCTCTCCAAAAGTTACACTCACATCTCTGTTTTGATACTTGACATTTTCTTTGTGCTTATCATTTGCAAATGAAAACCTACTTCCCCAAAGACCTCGTATGTAAAAAGGGATGATTGGTACATCTATATCTTTTAAAGCTAACTCATACCCCTTTGCAAAAGTACCTAGGTGACCATTTCTAGTGATTGCACCCTCAGGAAATAGTGCGACAATCTTGCCCTCATCAAGCTTAGATCTAATCTCTTTAAATGCCCCTTTACTAGCACGTGAAGATATTGGAATAAGACCAAAAAATTTAAATATAGGTTTTAGATACCACTTATCATAAAATTTTCTCTCTATCACAAAACTCACTCGTCTAGGACTTGCGATGGAAAGGACCATCCAATCTATATAGCTTACATGATTTCCCAACAGAAGTGCAGCTCCATCTTTTGGAAAGTTTTTAACTCCAAAAGTCTCAAATGTATATCTAAATGATGCGACAAATTTAAACAAAAATCTAAGTAAAAATTGAGGAAGTGTTATAAGTGTATAGATCAATGCCAATGAAGCTACAATCCATAAAAACTTAAATAAAGTTCCAATCTCTACATGATTTAATGTAGTTATAACCGTGATAGCTAAAAACCCAAACATAAATAGATTTTGAACAAGATTACTAGCAGCCATAACACGACCTAGCTCGTGATCTTCACTTCTAAACTGTATGAGTGAGTTTAGTATAACGAGTATAAACCCGCCAAAGATACCAAAGATTAAAAACTCAAAACCTAAAAGATAGATAGAGCTTGTTTGGGTGATAGCTATGATACTTCCGACTATTCCAGTGATTCCTATAGGTATAAGACCAGTTTCTATGTAGTTTTTAGAGTATTTAGCAGTTAGAATCGCTCCTATAGCTATACCAACTCCAGCTAGTGCCATGATACCCTGAGCTATGATCGTATTATGTTCTCCACTAACCTCTTCAAGATGAACTCCAAAGATGGCAAGTAAAACCTGTGAGATACCATAAAATAGACCAAGACCTATGATTGACTCAAATACAACACTATTTTTAAAAGCTAAAGACAGATTCTCTTTTATGTAACCAAATTTTTTATACTTTTGTTTATCAATCTTTAAGCTACTATCGCCATCTTCAAGGATAGGAACTTTTTTAGTTAGCCACACTTGAACGAGTGCAAGTGCTACAAGTATAGTAGTTATACTCCAAGTGCTCTCTAGATAATCACCTATATTTTTTTCATGCCCACTTATCATACCCTCAAAAAGGATCGAAAATAAAAATGAACTTAGAAGTATCGCTATGATAGTAGTTGCTTGGACTATTCCATTTCCCTCCGGAAGTCTATCTTTTCCAAACAACTCTTTTATAAGTCCATACTTTGCAGGGAAAAATATAGCAGATTGAGCAGCAAGTAAAAATGTTAAAAATAGAGATATTTTAAATAGCCCAAAAAAGTATGAAACCATGATGAAAAAAGTTAGTATCAGAGCTATCTTTGAGGATTCTCTCAAGACTATAGTTTTGCTAAACTTATCACTAAAGTACCCTGATGGGGTAAAAAGCATGATAGCTGGTAGTATGATGAGTGAGTTTACAAAAGCGGTCAATATGATTTGAGTAGATCCGTCATAGTGTTTAAATATCGCATTTTGTAGTAGTATCTTATCACCTAGATCTATGATAGCATTTAAAAATACTACTAAAACGTAGGGTAAAAGTCCTCTTATCTCTTTTATAGCTTTTATCATAGCTCTTCCTTCATATTTTTTGATAGTCGTTTTTTGTGTTCTTTGATTGTCTCTTTGTTAAATATATAAGGTTTTAGGGACAAAAGTATATCAAAGAGGAGCTTTTGAAGTTCATTTTTGTCATTTTCTTTGTGAGAAAGGAGTAGTTTAGCTCCCATCTCATACTCAATCTTTGCCAAAGCTTTTGCATGTTTCTTATACTCTTTAAACAAAGATGAATCTATGCCAAACTTTTTTGCTCTTTGTTTTATATCCTTAATCTCATCATCTTTAGATGCCCCACTCATCGCAGTTAGGTAGTTTATAACTATCTGACTATCATTTTTAAAATCTATGTTGTTATCTTTTATGATCGACTTTATCTCTGTTATGGAGTAGTGTAAATGCTCTTGTAGATACTTGATAAAGTGTAAAATAGAGATAGAACTATCATGATATAAGTGAACATTTGGTTTTGGTTTTTGTGGTTGTGGAAGTAACCCCTCTTTGACATAGTAGAGTATGGTTGATTTGTTTACTTTACTCATTTGTATAAGTGTTGCCATCTTGATTGACATAAGAAATCCTTTTATAGTTTCAAATTTATCAGAAGTATATCAGAAAAAATAGAAAGTGTCAAGTTATGCTTTACATATTTTATTACAGACGATTTATGTAGGGATAGGAAACTATATAGTATTTGTAGGATTCTTGTATTATATGAAAGAGAAAGTCTAGTTTTTTTCTTTCAAAGTTAGAATACAACAAGTTGAGTAAAATCTATTTTTTTGCTACAATCTATCAATAATTATTAAGGAGCTATATGATGAGAGCTGTGAAATTGAATATAAATGATGAGATATTTGATAAATTTATGGGGTTGATTGATATATTACCAAAAGATGGTGTTCAGGTTGAGGAGATAGATGCTGTACCATTTTATCCATCTATCTCTTTTAAAGAGGCACAACATAAAGTGAAAAACTCTCTTAAAAATATATCTAAAAATAGTGGTAAAGATGCAGATGTCATTTTTGAAGAGATCTTGTCCTAAGATATGAAATATAACATCATAATTGAGCCATCTGCACAAGATGACTTTTGGGATATATTTAACTATATTAAAAACAATGACTCTGAAAATAGAGCTAAAAACTTTATAAAAAAACTCCAAACAGCCATAAACTCACTATCTTTCATGCCTAATAGATGTAGAAATAGTATCTATATAGATGATGGCAAAACAAAAGATTTGATATTTCAAGGATATACTATCTGCTATTATGTAGGAGATGAAATTGTTTATATTGTAGCTGTATTTAGACAGCGATAACTAAATAATAGACTGTTCCTTTGATAAAACTTTATCATAAAGTTACCCCTGCTAGATAACCTACTTTGAAGAACAAAATTGTAAAATAATCTTTATGAATAATCCTACCCTACCACTAACCAACGATACGAAAATAGATGCCATACACCAAGAGGAGTATGAACTTTTGATTAAACTACTATCTATCATAGATGATGGTAGTGATGATGAGATCACTTTAGCATATGAGCAGTTTATAACTCACATGCAGATGCACTTTGAACATGAGCAAGAGTTGATGAAAAATAGAGGTTATATGATGGCAAATGTCCATGAGGGTGAGCATTATAAAGTGATAAACGAAGCTAGATATAACCTTATGAATTGGCGAAATTTTAAGGATAGATGGGATCTTAAAGAGTATTTTGGTGAAGATTTTGTCGCATGGTTAAACCAACATATAGAGGCTATGGATAAGCCGATGGTTGATTTTTTTAAGAGTGAGGGAGTTTTATGAGTTATGTAGTTGTACATCTTGTTCATATATTTGCAGTTTTTATATATGGTGGTTTTTTGATAACAGATAATCTTTTTTTATCAAAACTAAAAAATGAGTATAGTGAAGAGGAACATAAAAAAGTTCGTGAATCATTTATGAAGTATGTTCGAGTTGTTGTTCCAAAGGCTCTTATAGTAGCAGTTGTAAGTGGTATGTACCTATTTTCTCAAGTTTTTGGAGAAGTTGGGGATGATGGGCTTAGTTGGTTTCAACAAGTTTTGTTAGTAAAGGCATTTTTAGGTGGTTGGCTAGGGCTTAGAGGGGTTTTACAAGTCTTTTTTAAGATCCAGCCTTTGGTATTTAAATCACATCTGTTTCCATTTACACTTGTTCTTATCATCATCGTATTATCTCAAATCATGAATATATAAAAAGGAAAAAATATGCTTATACTTATGCCACTAGACAACCAAGGGGATGATGCAAAACTTTGTAACATAGATGATGTTAAAACTTGGGGATTGTTTGATTTGCAAGATGGAAAAGTTCAAAAAGTTGATTATTTTGAAGATTGGTTAAAGATTGAAGAGTTTTTTGATTGTGTTATTGTCACAAGTCAAGGTGAGTATGTTTGGCCTTTTAAAGAGCAGTCTATACCAGTACTTGAAGCTCCAATTCAAAGAGATATAGATGATGTTATAGAGGCATTTTTGTTTAAAGAGCTTTTTGAGGTGTTAAACTAGATGTATGATGTGATCCTTTATACCCACATGGTCGCTGCTGCTACTTGGATCGGTGGTTCTATGCTACTGTTTATCTTTGGAATTACGATAAGAGATAAAGAGGCTCAAAAGATGGTCTATTATCATATAGGACCTATCTATGGTTATTTTGAGTCAGTTGTTTTGGGTGTTTTGCTCATTACTGGATCATACATGTATATAGAAAATGGTTTTCATACAAATCCTCATAGGTTTTCAGATGAGCTAGGTTACTGGATGCATATCAAGATAGCTTTAGTTATCGTTATATCTTTGGCTACAATCATCCATATGAAAGTATCACTCAAAGCAAATGGACGAGATAAAACTAAAAAAGAGAAGATTATCGCTCGTGGAACCTCTATGACTATATTTTTACTAAACTTCGTCATACTCTATCTAGCTATGAATATAAGGAGCATACTATAATGCAAACCAAACCAAATATCTTAGTTATCGGTGATCTTATGGTAGATCACTATATATGGGGAGCTTGTGAACGGATCTCTCCTGAAGCACCTGTTCAAGTGCTAGATGTAAAAAGAGAAGAAAACCTTCTAGGAGGTGCGGGAAATGTTATGAATAATCTCCTTTCTCTTGGGGCAAATGTCGGAGTTTGTTCTGTTATAGGAGATGACGAGGCTGGAGATTTTATAAGTCAGAGAGTAGGTCAAAGAGGTATAAGAAAAGAGGGGTTTATCACTCAAAAGGGTAGGATTACTACTAAAAAAAGTCGTATCATGGCTCAAAAACAGCAGATAGTGAGAGTCGATAATGAAAGTCGTGAAGATATATCGACTGAATCTCAAGAGGGGATACTTCTTCGTGCTGGTATTATCCTTGATTTTTATGAACTTATACTTCTATCTGATTATGCTAAAGGTGTTTTGACAACCTCACTAACAAAAAAAATAATTGCTTTAGCAAAAGAGAAAAATAAAAAAGTTTTAGTGGATCCAAAAGGTAGGGACTACTCAAAGTACAAAGGAGCGACTCTCATAACTCCAAATAAAAAAGAGGCTTCTTTGGCAACAGGGATAGATATAGTTGATGATGAGAGTTTAAAAAGAGCAGGGGATAAGCTTTTAGATGATTTAAAACTTGTGCAGGTTATCATCACACTTTCAGAAGATGGTATCGCGATATTTGATGAGAGTGGTATGAAGAAAATTCCTACAATTGCAAAAGAGATCTATGATGTAACAGGAGCTGGAGATACGGTTTTAGCAGCTTTGGGATATGAGATGAGTCTTGGTAAGAGTATATATGAAGCTGTTAGTTTTGCAAACTCTGCTGCTGCTGTGGTTGTAGCAAAGATAGGAGCGGCAACGGCTAGTTGTGCAGAGATAAATGAGTATGAGCGAAGTTTGCATAAAAAAAGTAGTAACTTTAAAATAAAAGAGCTTTTAGATCTAAATTTACCAAAAGAGGGTAAAAAGGTAGTTTTTACAAATGGCTGCTTTGATATACTCCATGCTGGACATGTAAAGTATCTACAAGAGGCTAAAAGTTTTGGTGATATTTTGGTTGTTGGATTAAATAGCGATGAAAGTGTTAAAAGATTAAAGGGAGAGTCTCGTCCTATAAACTCACAAGATGATAGAGCTATAGTTTTAGCAGCATTAGAGAGTGTAGATTTTGTAGTTATATTTGATGATGATACTCCGTATGAGATGATTAAATCTATTGAGCCTGACATATTGGTCAAAGGTGGAGATTATGAGGGGAAAGAGATAGTTGGTAGTGATATAGCCAAAGAGACTAGATTGGTTGAGTTTGTTGAGGGTAAGAGTACGAGTAAGATTATAGAGAGGGTTAGGGAGTGTTAGAGCCTATTTTCATCTTTGTATTTTATAGCTACAATGCTGGAAAATATTGCAAAAAGTGCTAATGTAAACATTTTTCTAAATGGAACATCAACTAGGAATGATGTTAAAAAGACAAATATCAAAATTATTTTTATATCATTAGTGGTTTTATCTTCTATCTGAAGTTTGAGTAGAGAGTAAAATATATATAAAAGAGATATTAATCCTACAATGCCAGATTGGGTTATGAGCTCAATATACTGTGAGTGATAATAACTAATTAGATCGCGAATATTACAAGTTGAAAATTTATCATCATTATCTTTTGCTTTTTCAAGAAAGTCTGTATGATCACTTGCTCCAAGTCCTAACATTGGCTCTTTATTAAAGACATCATAAGCTACATGCCATGTAAAGATACGCCCTCCAATAGAAGAACAGTAATCATCTCTCTTATCAATTGAAGATATATCATTTTTGATAATATCAACTCTCTCTTTAAAAATATGGTTTTGATTGTACAGAGTTATGAAAGAAATTATTATTAATAAGAGTATTGACATAATGTATTTTAATTTAAAACCATATTGAATTATTACAATTAGAACTAATCCAAATGCAAATATAGTCTGACCTGTTCTACCTATACCAAGTAGTAAAATAGTTGTACTTAGAAAAAATAGAACAATAGATATTGCAAATTCTTTTCTATTTTTATTATGAAGTAAAAACAAGAGTGTTATAAGAGATGTAAATGCCAAAAAAATACTATATATTGTATGCCACATATGAGGGGATAAACTATATTTATTTATTTCATGAATATTGGATAAGTGAAAATATATGGAAATTGATTCTAGTGTTGTAATCAACATACCAAATAAGAAACCATATATCAAATAGTTAATTTTTTTAGGGTTAAAGCTTGTATATAAAACTAGAACTATCAAAAAATAAACATATTTAAATGAATAATCTATTGCATTTGTAAGATTATTTGGAGTCACCCATAAAAGTGCTATGATTTGATATAATAAGAATATAATAAGTGATAGTGTAAATCTATTTTTAATTAGTAGTTTAACTTTTTCTACAAGATTCTCTTCTAATATCCAAACAACAAATATTAGAAATCCAAATATATTTATACCTGCACGGGATATTGGAAGAGATATTGCTAACAGTGTGGCTAGTATAGTTATAAGTTTTTGTGCTAATTTTTTATCTATCAAGGTTAAGCTTCTTTTGTATTACATCTGCTATAACTTTCGGTTTTATAGCTTTAATAAGTTCTTGGTCTTCAATAATATCTTCACCCTTAAAGATATATGTTCCAAAATTAACTTTCGGTTTTACTACAGAAAAAGGACTCGTCCCTTGACCTAGTAATACTATAAAGTCTGTGTGAGTTGCAGAGGCTATATGCATAGCAGAAGTATCTATTGTTACTAATAGGTCTAAATCATTTATAACATCTATAAAAGATCTTAAATCTGTTTTAGAAGTTAAATTTATGGAATTTACCAAAACTCTAGCATATATTTCATTTGATGATACATCACCACTATCTCCTAAAAGTATATATTGGTAATCAAATTTATTTAATAGTTTGCAAAGTTCTAAACTAGACTTTTTAGGATAGCCTCTATCTCCTTTGTTAGTTCCAAGAACTAAACCTACTGTTTTTTTCTCTTTTTTAAAAAAAGATTGAGGTTCTGTATGCAGTTTTATAGGATAAAGTTTTTTATAGGGTGTCTCAATATAGTTATTTACCAAAGTTGCATAGTGATTTATGTAGTGTCTTGCACGATTTATTTTTATAGAGTAATCTAGCATAAATTCTCGTCCAGCATTTTTGTATCCAACTATTTTATCTATTTTTGCCAATTTGAAAATAAGAGCACTTGAAAATGAGTTATGAAATAAAAACCCTAATGAATAAGACTCCTCCCTAGTATTTCGTATCAGGTTATATGTGTTATGTAGTCTATTATTATCTTTTGTTTGATCTATGATAAATTTTTCTACATTATAACCTCTAAAAATAGATTTAAAGCTAGGTTTACAAACAATTGTAAATTTTGCATCTTTATAGTTATGTTGTAACATCATAAGTGCTGGTAGCATCATAATTGTGTCACCTATAAAATTTGGTGTTTTTACAATTATCCTCATAAGTTTCCTCTATTTTTCATCTTTTTAATATATCCTATTTTTTGTTTAATATGGCAAAATATATTATTGCTATTTTGTTATTTATTTCTAAAATAGTGAGTATAAAAAATTCTATAGATGTTTTAATGGTTATAGTAAAAAGTAGAGCAATTATAAGATAGTTATGCATGTTGTTTTTATTTATAGTATCTCTATCTTTCATCATAAATTCAATATAACATATTAATGTTAAAAAAGTATAATCATGTTTAAATATATAGAACTAAAGGTGGAGATAAAATATGAGTATCAAAAAAACTTATTTTGCTGTTGTAGTAGAGAAAATTGCAAAGTTATCTCTTTTTTGGTTATATGGCGTAGCTTTACTATCAATATTTCGTGCTATTATGGTTTTTATTTTTTGGGAAAAGATAAGTGTTGAGAATCCAAATTTTATAGATTTTTTTATTACAGGTTTTACATTTGATACAAATATTGTAATGTCATTTTTACTTATTCCATTTTTAATGAATTTCCTGCCACTCTCTTCTAAATATAAGAGTGAGTTTAGCTCAAAAATTAGTTACTATTTTATAATACTTTTTAATGTAATTGCACTATTTTTGTCTATCATTACACCAACATATTTTAAAGAGTATAATGATCAATTTAACTACTTCCTTTTTGAGGGTTTATATGATGATAAGATAGCAATAGCTAAAACAGTTGTAGAAGAGTATAATCCATTTTTAAGTCTGATTATCTTTTTATTTTTACTTCTTATTACATCCTATATAATTAAAAAGATAGATGAAATAGATATTGATTTTTATCAGTTAAATAACCTTAAATCACCTATGAAAATTATATCTTTTGTAGTTATTATAGCTTTAGCTATATTTGCATTAAGAGGTGCATTATGGCTTGATAAACCTGCGATGAGAAAGTGGGCATATGTTACAAATGATGATTTTTTAAATAAGATAGTTATAAATCCTATCAAGTCACTGTTATATGCTTATAAAGATTATAGTCTTCTTCATAATATAGATAGAAAAAATCCATATTTATCAAAAGATAGTGTTAATTTAGTAGTTACTAAAGATAGCATATTAAGAGTAGTTAAAAGTGAAAAAAAGTTAAATGCAAATCATATAATTTTAACTGTGATGGAGAGTTATGACTCATGGCCATTGGAGGATAAGTTTGCTGATTTGCATGTTAGTGATAATTTAAGATATATAGCTAGTAGGGGTGTTCATCTTAAAAACTTTTTACCATCAAGTCCAAATACTATGAATTCACTAGGATCTATCATATCTGGTCTACCTTATATGGGTGTCAATATCAGTCTATTAAAGGGGGCTGGTGAGTCTGAAATAACATCTATATTTAGACAGTTTAAAGAGCTTGGTTATGAAACTTCTTTTTTTTATGGGGGACTTAGTTCTTGGCAGAATATTGGAAAATTTGTAAAAACTCAGGGGGTAGATCATCTATATACATCTTTGGATATAGATGATAACAATTCAAAAAATATTTGGGGTGTTAATGATGATAAATTATTTGAATTGGTTACAAAGAGTTTAAAAGATAGAAAAAAAAGTTTTAGTATAGTGATGACTACATCGTATCATCCACCTTTTACACTTGATGTATATAAATATGGATACAAGTATCATGATGAGAAAGATTATCCTAAAAAGTATCAACACTTATATGATGGTTCACTAAAGCCAAATGTCTTGGGGCATCTTTGGTATAGTGATAAAGTTTTAGGTGAGTTTGTTAAAAGTTTTGAAGAAAAAAATCCAAATACTCTATTTTTATTTACAGGTGATCATTTTGGAAGAAGATATTTCAACTCAAAACCAAATCTGTATGAATCTTCATCTGTTCCTCTTATACTCTATGGTTGTGGAGTAGAAAAGTTTTTTGACAATAGAGATATATCTGCAAATCATATGAATATTATGCCTACACTATTTGAATTGGTAGCTCCAATGGGATTTAAATATTACTCTTTTGTAAAGCCAATTGGACAAAAGAGTAAAGATGATTTAGTAGTAACTTATAAGAAGATGATGAGAGGTAAGATTCTATATGAAGTGAAATCTAAAAATATTTTAAAAAAGTTTCAAGGAGATAATACTAAAGTTGTAAACTTAAATTTAAAAGAGGTTAAAAGTAGTGATGAGATAAACGTTTTACAAGAGTATAATCAAAAGATGGCTAGATATTGGGATGCCACTATAAATGGAATTAAATAGTATATGAGTACCTAGTGTTTTTAGAGATGCCCATATCTTATATAAATGAGATTTGCGATACAATTATAAAAATAATATGAGGTTAAAAGATAACTTTTATGGATGCAAAGTTTAGTAAATTATGTAAGAGTGTTGAAAAATACTTTTATGATAGTAGCGATATTATTACTGAAAAAAGAAATATTATCAAAATAGTAAACTTTGATGAAAAAAAGTATGTTATTAAATCTTTCAAAGTTCCAAATTTAGTTAATAAGTTTGCTTATAGGTTTTTAAGAGCATCTAAGGCAAAAAGATCATATATAAATGCTAAAAAATTGATAAAACTAGGTATCAATACTCCAAAACCTATCTGTTATAGTGAAAATTTCACTCTTTTATTAAATAGAAGTTACTATATAAGTGAATATTTTGATTTTGATTTTGAGATTAGAGATGTTCTAAATGATAATAATTTTAATGATAGAGAAAATATACTAAAAGAGTTTGCCAAGTTTAGTTATAATCTTCATCAAAAAGGGGTTTATCATATAGATTATTCTCCGGGAAATGTACTGATTAAGATATTAAAAAATAGGTATGAATTTGCACTAGTAGATCTAAATCGTATGAATTTTATCAATTTTAGTGATGAGCTTAGATTTAAAAATCTTTCACGATTTTCTGCGATTGATGAAGATACAGAGTTTATAGCAAAAGAGTATGCTAAGATTTCTGGTATTGATGAGGATTTTGCTATAAAGACTCTAAAAAAGTATGATGATAAACATCAGCAATATAGAGAAAATAAAAAGAGATTAAAAAATCTAAAAACTACCAAAACTTCCAGTAATTAAGCTCTTTTC
>JAUTWP010207331.1:0-16035 GCA_033042655.1 Cyathermia naticoides | reverse complement strand
ATCTTATCAGCGGCTATTGAACGTCATTCATATCGTCATTTTGACACATTTCTTTTAGAGGAAACCCACTGCCGCCACATAGGCTACTCTTTTTCGATAACCAGCAAGGAATCTTTTATATGCGCTTTCCCACAGACAGGACGGCACATACCACGGCCTTTGTTGAACCAGTCGTGTAGCACATGTTGGAACGGAAAATAGCCCAAACTCTAGATGGGTTCACTGTGAAGGATCGACCCCACGACCGACCGCTTCAAAGGCGAGCACGCTACCGAGTGAGCTACATCCCGCTCCCCAAGGTATTTTGACAGATCATGCACTCATGGATAATTTAATATTTTGGTTAGCATAGTAGGCAATCTACAATATGTTCCTTGTCTTTAATTTTGGAGATCTTTTTCAAAATGTTTTTCATATATATGTACATGTATTATAATATAAAGTGCACTGGAAATAAACCGGACGAGGCCAACCATAACATCATTGGGAAAAACTGGCCCTTATAGTCAGCCACAGTCAACAGTATACGTATCATATGTGGATTTAGGATCATTACAAGTGATATGTATTTGTTAAATAGAATACTATACTAGTAAATAATGTGGCACAAGCAGCCATTTTGAAACAAATTGCTTCTCTGATTGCTAATACTCAAAATTGCTGTTTGTGAAACAACCTTCAAAACAACTTACCTGACATATTTAATGTCGTTGGACACAGATATTATATTAAGTCCAGCCAGTGGTTCACGACTGGTAAAGAAATACTATATTATGTGCTGTACAATCTATGGGAAGATACATATTAAAGACTCATTGCAACTAATTGAAAACAAGTCGGCACATATTGCCGTAGCACTTGTTTCCTGAAGACGACGCTTTTCAAATACTTCATAACCGGTGATTAATCAGTCATTCATTGACATGATTCTGTTGATTATTCCTCCATAATTGATGTCTGCGTTTGTGTTTTGCAAGACTAAAATAAATAAATAATTCCATATATAAGCAGCAAGTGTGGAGTGCATCTTTCGCTGCAGTTTTGCCTCGATTAGATGTTTGATGATAGTTAGTGATCATATTTGCATATAGTATGCACCATCAGGTCCTGTTGAACTTCTCTGATAATTCTATAGAGATAAATGTCAAACAAGAAGGCGCCCATGGTGTTTTTCAAATATCACAAAAAATGTTGTTTTTAAAATGACAGGTTAAAGTCGATTAGACAGTTCATTGCACACGATACGACAGCACCATGAAAACATTTATATATTTGGTTGCACTAACCATTAGTGAATCTGATACAAAGGAAAGGAATGTTTGTTTAATAAAGTCCAGCTTTTTCATAAGGGACTATTAAAAGTATAAGTCAAATTTCGTCCAAATAAATATTTAACCACACACTAGCGCATAATTTAATACGCAACTTTTAAACACATTAACAATTACAATTTCGTGTTTTAATTAATAAAGCGGATAGTGCCACCCCTCGAAGCTGGTACCCTGATCAACACACACGCAGAAGTGTTTGGGAGGGAAAGGGCATGTATGTATGGCATCGTGTATTAAAATTACATATTTAATTCCATTTCATTACACATGCATTTAAATTAAAAAGAGGCACGTATAATCTGTAATTATGAAAAATCAAAAAAATGTCTGGCGATAATTTGTGCTGACATGAGCCTATAAAACAGAGTCTCAAGAGGAAGTCTCAGCTAGGGCGCTCATCGAAGTAAAAGTTTAACACCTCAGTGGATGTGAGCACGTTAAGCTGTTCCAAGACCTGCCCCAAGTTAGGTCTCCCCGTAACTCATAGGAAGGTACAACCCATGTCAGCATCAAGCTTCTTAGCATATTCATGAAACGATTTATAATGCATACTGTATTTATTACACATAGATCCCCCTTCTAAAAGAACCGTAATTTATGGATGACCCCTCTGCAGCAAGTCATGGCATTTTCCATAGAAACAATGGACCGAATTTATGAAGGCCGTTTTTCTTACACGCGTCTAAAGTTTTACGTACATTTACAACTGGCGTTTAGCTAAAACAGGCTTCGTAAATTCGGCCCCATTAGTTGTATATAGAAGTTCTGCATGTTATTGCTTAGTTCAACATACACATTCATCCAACTATTTACAACGTGTGAGTCCATTTCTACTCGCAGACCGCTATAATGATTACATGAAGTAGATGAAAGAAAACACGAAGACATCAACAATGCATTTAAGAAGTTTTAATCGATGACATTGTTTACATCATTGAATCATCTGAATTTAAAAGAAAAACAACCACATTCATGACTTAAACAAGTAATATAAATATTAATGTAATACCCTCTGGCATGAAATAATTTAAACAATAAAAGACAAATATATCTAGCCTTGTCTACCTTGCTGACGGGTAGAAAACTGACCATTGTTCTGTAGAAACGCACAATTATATAACATACATTCATCCTCAATGAAACAGTTCTGATGATGATCTCACCACCAGTTGCGTTGTTGTGTAATTGTGTAGGTCAAACACGGTTTGCGTTAGACACAAAACAAAAATGACGTCCTTCACAGCTTCATGACGTCGTTTGTGTTCTGGCAAGGCAATGATTTAAAAAATAAACAAAAAATATAGTCTCAGGGAGGGTAATATATCTCTCTAGTGACTTGGCAGGAGCTAACATCGAAATACGAAACAAGGTGTCTGTCAGTTACAAACACGTACACAGAACCGGCACTACACTCACGGCTTTCTAGAAACAAACGTGGAAGGGTCCGGATACGACTTTGGTAACTTCGCCCAGCACAATAATGCACGTCAGTTAGAGCTGGCGATTATACAATTTTAGAGTCTAGATTCAAGCGTAATTAAAGTCTAGACTATAAGTCTGAACCTTGAATATAGTCCGTAAAGTTGTATGACAACAAAGCTTGCAATAACCTGCTTCCGCGAAGAGAAATCTATTCTGCAGAAAATATTCTACATTGTCACTGGATGGTCTTTTGCTACGTGGTAGGATATCGTGCGTATTGTATGGGTGAAACAGTTAATTTGAACGAAGAAGGAGTATGAGTGAAACAAACACTATGTGTATTACATTCAGCTGTATCAAAGGAGAAAGAACGTATATTTCTAAGATTAGAGAGATCAGACATGGTGTGTCACCTAGATCCACCTAGCAATGGTCTTCATTAAAAACTCTTCAAATGAAACATCATAACATAGTATTTACACTCCAGTTGATATTTTAAACAACGTAAAGTATTCGACTTTTCATTTGATATTCTAAACATCGTATCATATTAGACTCTTCATTGGATACTCTAAACATGGTAAATGATAAAACATCTAAATACAACCAACCCAAATAATAAACACAGTAAAATCTGTTTATAAAAGCAACACATGGCACCTACGATGAGTTTGTTTCCATGCGGGTAGATTTCATAAACAGGTTGGGTACATGCATAGGCATTGCAAGTGATACAGCTGGTCATACATATGCTCATAACATCCTAAAGTAAAGACTTCGACAGAGTCTGGTCGCTTTAATGCAACAATGATTACACGCAGGTTAAAAGTATCCAAAATCCCTTTGAGTCTTAAGACGATTAATTTTGAAATGACCCGTAGACTAGTCTTTATAACAGTGGTTGTTTGTTTGTTCAATCCTTTTACACGTGCCTACATCCACTGAAACACGTCCCCATGGGAGCAGTCTCAGTGCAAGGAACTTGTCCCAAAGTTTGAGATTGCACCCATGGAGGCAGCAATGGTTGCTATACGAAGTAGCTTTTATAGCAGGTTCGACTGTATAATTTAACAACTTAAGTATCAACATTTTCTGGTTTACTTTCTAATGTGCAGCTTTTAACTATATGCTTGTTTTAAGTGTTGTGTTCGAATATACGGCCGGACTTACATCATAGAGTGCTACCACCTAGAAACAGATGTGTTATAATTATGAACAATACACCCTACTTTAAATTATATTATTATTAACTTGTTTTTGATTTATTGCCTTGAAAAATTTAATACTAAGGTCAACAGACAAATTAGTGTTTTTATTCCAATAAAATATTTGCAGATTATCTGGTATGCAACTTTTAACATATTGAAATCGATAGTTAATTTATTACCATAAAACCTCTTATGAATATTAAGTAGGATATGAATATTAAAATTTCGGCAGATGAGTACACAAAAACAACACTTGTTATTTCCGGCATTTATGTTATTGACGTTAAAGCATTTGTTATCAGTATAGTTCAAAACTAAACAATCAATAAATGAAATGCAGGTAAAACACGTTAAACAGCAATCTGCACACGACGACGTAGTTATAAACTTTCCATCTTCATGCCATTTGCCTTTACTAAGTTTTAACACACGTGATTTCAATTCAATTTTTGCTATGATGGTTTGTTTAGCTGAGATTAAAAGTAAACTTTGTTTTATTTAACGGGACAATTAGAAAAGAAATTGATTGTTTTGAGATTAAAGGTTTCTATGCCACCCTAAGATAATTTTAAATTGTGATCTTAGACATACAATTGAACATCTAAGTAAGGTCGTAGAATGATCTCCGGGCTAGTCTTTTTCTCAGTCACATTAACATAGTATTAAACGTCGTGTGCTTAAACACAGAGACATACACTAGTCGTTCGTAACATGACTATTTCATTTTAAAGAATTTAAACACTATTTTGAATGAGAATGAACACATTCTCTTTAGTGGAAATCTTTTTGTTCATGAAGTCAGTCCTAGAACATAGAGAGAACACGTTATCGGCCAATACCAATGAACTTTAGAGACAAGCCATGGGGAACCAAATGTGAACTGATCAACACGACACAAATCATCAGGAACATACAAATCCTGATCTAATAAAGAGCCATACACTAGTGTTTGAACGCAGAAGAAGAATGTAAGTTTAGTTTGAACCATATTGATAACAGCTACTTTGATTGACATCGTGGTGTCTTTGATGTCAATGTTAGAAAGGTCAAATGCAATACAACTAATGCATCACTGCTAGGGTTACGTCGACTACTACTGAGCGTTTTGCAGAATCCAAACACATTCTGCCAGTATAAAAATACATATTAAAATGTCACCGAATAGTACACAAATAACTAAATGTATATATCCTCAAAACCCAACATTTCTTCTCCAGTGAAAACAATAAACAAATCTCAAATAACAGTCATAATGGAATTACTTGACATAAACATAACATACAGGTAGATTGTGTCGATACTTATGCGTTCACCTATCAGAGGGGTCATGTTTCATGCTATACTAAAAAGAATATGTCTCAATAATTTATATCACAGTTACTAAACGAGATCGCTGGTGTCAAATACTCTATTGTTAGAAACTACATGTATCTGGAAGTTTGAGCTTTACGTCTGCCTTCAATAGTGTACTACATCAGGCTCGTGTTGACTGCCTATACATAATCTGATTATAACTATCGTATACTTATATATATCGTGTGTTCGTATATATCATACTATAATCGTCCTGCATCGTATGTCATAATTTTACAACGCAGCATTGTATAAGTTATAATGTCCATTTTCTGCTGTTTTTTGCCATTTTTATTATACCACGTTTATCACTAACACTTAATGGGATAACGAACAACCTATAATATTATGCATGAACATTTTTATGTACCACCTTTTTCTGTTGCCTAACAATGCATATGTTAATGTATAGATCATTAGATGCAGAAAGAATGAATACCATACACATTGAACGTTTTCATGGCATCATGGGTAAGACATACTCTGGCGCCATCTATCAGTGAATGGTTGAACGATTCAGTCGTGTACATTGACCAATCAGTATTTCTTTGAGTGCGTGTCCGTGGTTACCACCCACCAGACTAACAGTTCATCATAAGGCTTAGAAACTAGTACTCATAGACACGTGCTTATAAAACCATTAAAGTCCAGACGTTTTTTGTACACAAAGTTTGAAGACTAATCTTGATGACAATGCAACCTAAATCGCGTGCAGGATTTTAATGTTTTCTAAGCACGGCCTGGCACTACTGTTCCCAGCTGGAAATGTAGTGCGGGTCATAGTTCACACACAAGCATACAGAAATAACAGCGTTATAAATAAAGATATGTTTCAATTTGGAATGAACTCGAAACGCAAATCACACACAAAATGGTATTCGTTGTCGCATATTCTGAAGTTGACAGTCAGGCCGCCATATTGGTAAGGAGTATCAACGAAAACGAGACTCAGCCACCCAAAGTTTGCATCTCTATGGCGACAAAAATAATAAAAATAAATAAATAACATAAAAAAAGATAAAGAAAAATGAAGAGGACAGTCGTACATTCACACTTGAACATGCTTTCACAAATATCACGTTGGTGGTTATTTTCTTTTTGGTTGCTTGACATTAATATAATTTAAAATTAAAATATAAAAGGGGTTACAGATTCATGGAACACAGAACAGAGTATAAACTGGCATTAAACAATAAATTGGTGGCATTATACAATATATTCGCGTTATTAGAAAACAATCAAGTGTCGCGGAGAGGTGTTGTGGAGAGTAAAGTTCGACAGTCAGTATCCAACAGACCTTAAAGGAGCACACCTGACTTTTAGTTCCCATGAATTAAATACACATTTACTTTTAGTTGTATACGTCTGTCATATTATACTCCATTTATATAAATATGATGGTTAAACAATGCAACAGTAGAAAAGACTTTAGTTTATCGTAAAATGCACGAGCTTTTAAAGTGGTTTATGCTCCTTTAAGAAGCTGTAGAAAACGAACAGCTTGACAACTCCGTGAAGGCTGAGCTAAATAATCTAAACTGCACGTTGCACTTCCTGCCATGACGTATTTTCAAGTTCAAAAAGCAATATGAGTTATTTCCCTTTGAACGTTGGCAGTTTTGACTTACGTACATTTGACATATGTATTTAATTAGCGTATTGTATCCATACATTAATTCTAAAAAGCAACGTACTCATCATCTCTCTTTAAATCAACTCGATTAACAGCCAAATGTGAATTAACGTGCTTATATCACTAAATAAGTGTTCAAGCACTGAAGGATGTGAAAAGATAACCAAGTTTACCCCCCCACAGATTTAGAGGTCTCTAAGATAGTCGATTTAGAGAGAGGTGAGGTGAAACTTAAAAGTATTCTTTCTCTAACTATAAGGATACTATTATGTTGGAAAATATCTCATATGTAACAAGACGTAAACTCAGGCGTGCATCAAACACTAAACGTTAATAATGACACAGAGGTTGTCTTTGGGCGAGCTGTAGAGTATACACTTTACACTAGAGTAGAAACCTTCCACACATTACTACAATAGCGTCCTAGCATGTCCACCTCCTGTTTGTAATGTAACTATGTCTATAAAATAATATAGACATAGTTTGTTATTTTATTCTCCTGTGGAAGTTTAATTTTTTTTAAACGAAACGTTAAGATTTTAAATAGTATTTAAAACAATTTTATTATATTTTATAACATAATATAATTATAATGTCATTGTGATATTTCGGTACGTGCGTACGCTACTTTCACCTTTTGCATACCAGTCAGAGCCGTAACCTGATCAAAATCCTCAAGGACTGGACTGGACAAAAGTTTAACGTCCTTACATCACTAAATAAGTGTTCAAGCACTCCATCAAGGTGCACTATTTTGTTTATAAATAATTTGTGACCAGTAAACAAGGCACGGAGTGTCTTGCCCGAGGATGCAATGTGTTCAAGACGTTTAGAAGCGTCCTGGGACATGCTGTGAAAAGTCTACTATACAGATTAAATCCTCACATTGTTTGGTTGTGTTCTGGAGAAAAACTAAATTGAAATTCTTGTGGATGGGGTGAATGAGCGTGGGAGGGAGTTGGTACAGCTCTGACAATAAATCATAAAGAAATGGCTGTTCGCCCAAAGAAAGCCCGGAATGTCAACACAATTGAAATATCACTAAACACTTCATACTGTTTATTCGTAACATTTGTATCCCATGGTAACAAGAATAATTACAATGAGTGAGGAATCAACAGTACATAAGTTAGTTATCTACCTAGACTAATTTTAATGTTTGCGCTTTAGACCTCCTCTAGAAGTGAAAGGGTTAAGACTTTAGCTTCATACTATTGATTGCACATAATTATGCCCTTTTTTATCAGACGGAAATTATGGTGAGTTTTTAATTCAACCTAAAATACGTCTTCGCCTATTTGAAAAGAATTTAATAAAAATTGAAAACCTTGCAAAGTGCT
This sequence comes from Cyathermia naticoides, assembly GCA_033042655.1. Taxonomy (NCBI): domain Eukaryota; kingdom Metazoa; phylum Mollusca; class Gastropoda; order Neomphalida; family Neomphalidae; genus Cyathermia; species Cyathermia naticoides. The sequence continues at coordinate 7,748 of JAUTWP010207331.1, read as the reverse complement.
GGAGCTGAACAGTGATGTTTGAATTAGTACAGAATTTGATACCATCTGACAGAAGTGCAGTAGAACTGACCGAAGTCTAGTGGAATGAATGCATTTATACCATCTGACAGAAGTGCAGTAGAACTGACCGAAGTCTAGTGGAATGAATGCAGTTGTTCATTATAGTAATGCTACAAAAATCGATATTGCATCGAAGTGGCAATTATGATACGAAGACATCTTGGGCATGCGTAGAGGGTTACCTACCGCGAATATGCCCGTCTCTACCGAAATAATAATAAAACAACAACCCCAGATTGGATAGTTTTAGTACGGGGATGACTGTTGTATGTTATATCATAGTAGCGTGTAATTGTGGATGTAAAAACAGGTGTTGTGTGTCATTGTGACAGCATAACCACATACTCCTTCATGTCACCACCATTATGACATTGAACGTTATGGCATCTAAATGACAACACTGTTAGTATAGTCAAAACCGTATCTGTACAATATTGAGTACAAGGGATATCTGGACAACGCGTGCATGGCATTTATTCACGACAGGTGATACTATGCGTTCTGAAGCATTGAACATGTAAGACGCTGGTGGTAACCCAGATTATAACTCTTGTTTTGTTTAAACATGTTTTTCTTTTATCAGCAGGTGTTATATGCTATAGTTTATTTCTGTTTGGTTGGGACCTAGGTTAGGTATGCATGTCTTCCATCAGTTTATAACAAAATATTCCTATCGGTGACACGAACCTTGACGTAGGCCAAAGATTCTGTCCACCATAAGCTTTTTTAATTTATCAAATAATCATTTACATTGTATATGCATTGCATACAGTCAGCTATTTACGGTGAAGTTATTGCACAGACCATCATTCTGGAATCTGACGTATTCACACATCCGATCTAGAATTCCTTCTGATTTCTATACTGGTTAGAGACATTGTAATCTTAAGTTTAGTGGAATTCACTGAGGAGTCAGGATGGCCACTAGGGCCTGTTTTTTTTATTTATCTTCTGCTTATATTCAGTTAAAACGTTTTTACCAGTTCCTTGCTAACATTAACCGTGTTCCATTAACACGTGTATCATAGTCATACAACATGACCATGGTAATCACTAATATAGGTTTTATTACTGTAACGAATATAAGGCATTTGGTAATTTCATAAATTAGCAGAACAGACTGACATAAGCTGATATAGGAAATCAAGACAACTAACCGAACCTGACAACTAACCAAACCTGACAACTAACCGAACACCTATTAACACATCTACACGAGTAAAATGACGTGAGCAAATGTTTCTTATCAACGACATTGCAGTTTTTAAAAATAGCCACTAGCCACCAGTGTTGACGATTTTATCAGTTTCTTTCATTTATTCGAAGTGTGCTGCTGGATTAGACAACGACGTATAGAGATTATTGCAAGATGACATTTAGACGAGCACATTATAAATATTGATTAAACATCCCACTAAGCTCGGACTATAAACGACATGACCGCGATATCTACGCAAACCTGATTCAAAGGTAAACTAAAAAACCAAAACAACGTGTCGTCATTTCATGAATGACTAAACACAGGTTTTCAGGAAAGCCTACGCAACGCTCATTCAAAGGAAAACTATAAAACAAAAACGTGATGTCATGAACAAAGGTTTCCATGAACGATGAGCACGTCCTGCTCTCTTGTTGCTAGCATGGATCGATCCTTCTCAGTGGACCCACCTGCAGTTTGGGTTATTTTCCGTTTCAACCAGTGCTCCACAACTGGTTCATCAAAGGTTGTGGTATGTGCTCTCCTGTCTGTGGGGAAAGTGCATAATTTTTTTTATAATAGATCCCTCGCTGCTTATCAAAAAGAGTAGCCTATGTGGCAGCAGCGGGTTTCCTCGAAAACTGTGTCCAAATTACCAAAAGAAATGTGTCAAAGTGACCATATGAATGACGTCCAATTGTTGATGATAAGATAAAAAATCAATGTGCCCAAATGGTATCGTTAACCAAAACAAACTTTACTTTTTACTCTTGCTGCTAGCATCAGTATCATAGTTTCTAATGTCAACATCGGCGTTTTACCTAGTGTGTAAAATATAGCGTACTACATTGACAATCGTTTAAGAATATGTGTCTTTTACAAAAATGAACAGCTTAAAAACATGGGCTTATGCACAAGAATGTATTACACGAAAACATGTTTTGTTAAACATCCAGCATTTAGGTCAACATATCGCCTCTGATATACTTTATTTGGCGATTGTAAATGTATTATACTACTTCTCAAGGTTTTGTCTTATACTGATAACTTAGCCTTTAACAAATTTAAGAATGTTATATCATACATTCCATGGCGATATAAACAATACTACATCACTATCTGAAACAAGGTCTGGGGCAATACCTTATTTTGAACTCAACACGTTTTAATTATTATTCTTAAAACAACACATTTGGCTGAACGTTATACTCATGACGGTTACCACCAGTGCCGCATATCTGTCCATCTATGAAAAACGCTTGATATCACGAGTGCTGTATCGGTGCTTTATGCAAATATGCTGTCATGATTTGGTCGAAGTGTACCCTGAATACGATACCAGTTTCAAGTTAAAGTATGGGGAATTCCGTACATAATCTCTGTGTGTGTGTTATTCCCAAATATTAAATTAATTAATTATTATTATTATATTATACTTATATACACATGTATATATAAAACATAGCTAAACATACGAGATATACCCCAGATAGACGACCACTCATTTAAGAAATTTAAGACAATTATGGACAATTACATACATTTTCTTTACAAATCCAATATGGATATTTAAACAAACTCCAAAGCGTAAAGCTTAAACGTTTACTAGTAAATACAAGTATGTTGACTTTTAACTTCATGCAATATGCATAACGTTAAATCTCCAGACTTTCTTTAAGACGCTTAGCGTTTTAGCAGCACAGGTCTGGTTTTGCCTTTTTGATTTCTAACAGTGGTTTGAAGGATCACCATTGTATTACACCCTTTGATTCTATGTTGAGATTGTTCTTTAACAACACTGCTGGTGTTGAGGTCTATATGCTTACACATATAGTGGGACTCTACTATGTAGACAGATGTACACGACATGAACAATAGCCATTGTATTAGCAGTGGAAGCGCCTCACTGGTTTTGATTAAAAATGAGTCTCAAAATAGGGGTTCACTGTGGTAAATAGAAAAACATACTGACGTTTTTACCCATTTCGAACGTTTCTCTGTCCGAGGTGAAGAAAAAAAGAAGACTTCTTGGTACTAAGCACATACTGTTTGTGAGACTATCGTAAGACGATCACATTTTTATAAACAGACAAACCGCTCACCCTGTCAACGAGTGTGTGAGCAAACATCGTATAACTACAATTGTGATATAATAACATGGCCAAATGTCAAAGTAACTAAGTAAAATCACAAATGCTTAAAATGAGGAAAATAAGAAAACAAAGGGTAACAACTTATTGCACATTCTCGTCCCAGCACTACCCTTAGGGTGGTCTTCTTCCTGAGATGTACGTTGGCATCCTGGTTTCGTCACGGAAACAAACACGAGAACAATCTGAGAGTGGCTAGGTATCCAGAGTGTGCAGCATCCAGCAGAGTATTTGATTGTGTGACGTCAGCTCAGAATCGCTAAATAAGCTTCCATTGTCTGCAAGCAACGATGGTGTTGATTGGTTGAGATCAAAATGATGAGACGTTGGACCACAATGAACCATTTCACAACACGTGGTTTGACATTCAAATTGATGATCACGCGAACAAAAATTTATAATAAAAAAAAAATGATTAAGATACTTCTTTGTACTCTGTATATTTGGATGAACACAAATCATCCTGAACATAAATGGTATGAATCAAACCATTGGTGTGTGTGCCTAGAAATGGTTATCTTGAATGTGAGTAGATACGTCCGTCCTTCCTCTCGCTGGAACAAAACATCCGCACATCCACATAATATGAACAGGCTGTCAGTGAATCATGCACACACACACGCACGCACGCACACACACTCACACACAACAACAGAAATGATTCAAACAAAATTAAACGACATTCGAACTCTGCTAAAATTGCAAAATATCTTTCACACTATCACCATGGAAATTAAATGATACTGGAAGTTGCTGTACACATTTTGTTTCTTCGAGGTTACACGCGGGTCGCTCGCTCAGGTGAGAAAAGTGACGGCCGTTTGATTGGAGTGATTTCTATTGCCTACACACATCACTCGCATTAGAACAGTGAACACAAGATGATATATCACTATGCAATTCATGATGTTTGTTGTACAAGTCTTTTATAAATTTGTGAATTTAAAAAACGGGGATATGAGTCTCGATGCATCAGTGTGTATATTTGTAACTGTGCTTCGTCGAACGTATGAGGCGTTGGATCCACCATATTCCTATTGATAACTTCCCGTACTCTCGAGTCTAAACTAACCTGAAAGTAAACAAAAAAAAATTCGCATTAGTAAACACAAAACGTATTTTGTAAATATACAGAACAGGTTAAAAGAACACATGAAAAAAAACCCACAAAATACAATTAAACAAGACGCATATATAAACAATTGTTCAAAGTAGTGATTTACTTCAATCCAGTTAGGAAAAACATTTTCTGTATAAATGTAAGTATACCTGTGTAATAAAACCCTATTAAGTTCACTAAGTATATAATGATTACAACCATATTTAAGGTGATGATGGTCGACTGACGGAACACGTGTGAGCACGGAAACAGTAGGAAGTATATTACATTATTAATTAGTATGAGTACATAGTGATTGGCGAACTTTGCGTTAAGTATTCTTCCAGTCAGGCCGCATTAAATAGTTAAACACTTTGCTTCATAACTCCATGCACATTATATCAATTAGTTTACAATGCCATAACTACTTATTAGTATTAGGTATGAAAACTGTTTTAAGTTTTGGCATAATTGTACCCGCATGCTGGCTACGTTTTTGTAACATTCTTATCATCATCATCATCATCATTATGATCATCATCATGATCATCGTCATCATGACCATCATGTATTATCATTAATATACTAAACAAATCACAACATCCTTGTCATTATCATCGTCATAATGATCATAATCGTCGTCATCATGATCATCATGTATTATTATTAATATTATCATTGTTATTATGATTATGATATGGTCAACTGTTTGCAGATGAGATATAACGTTGCCATATTTGAATGTTACAGAAATGACATCCCACTAATACACAGCAACCGGTATATTTTTAAGTGACGTATGTTGAACATATTTTAAACAGGAAGAAACACACATCATGACCACGAAGCAAAGGTTCAATGTTTTATTTAACGGCGCCAGTAGACCCCATGCAACAAACCTGGGGCGTCCATTCTAAATGATTAAATATTAAAAATATTCCAGATACTGCAGCTTTAAGAGCAAATTGTGAGTTGTACGAGCTCGCCCAGCAGATTATAAATCCATACATTATTCGTGGCTCTAGTGCTTGTCATAGCGAGCCTTAATGAGGAGGCTTTTCTTGATACGCCTTCTCAAAACTGCATTGTTCTGCTTGTATACAAATGATACTATTGGTGTTAAATTTGTTTAATTTATCGTAAACAGGCAGAAAGCTGATTTGGTGGAATCGTCACAATATGAAACTATCAGCTGAGCGCGCTGTAACCATGCCAACACAAGAGAAATGCAAAATTGCCATGTTTGAATAATTTTGTATACTATCGATGGAGAGAATATTGATTTGTGGAAGGATCTCTTTGTTTAACAAACGGAAGCCAGACCTTAATGCATTACGCTGTAATGGCTGCCTGGAGCGACCAAGGACCAGTTGCAGCCTCAAACACATAGGATACAGCTAGACCATGTTACATACTGAAACACATAGGATACAGCTAGACCATTTTACATACTGAAACACATAGGATACAGCTAGACCATGTTACATACTGAAACACATAGGATACAGCTAAACCATGTTACATACTGAAACACATAGGATACAGCTAGACCATTTTACATACTGAAACACATATGATACAGCTAGACCATATTACATACTGAAACACATATGATACAGCTAGACCATATTACATACTGAAACACATAGGATACAGCTAGACCATATTACATACTGTTACAATGCCTGAACAAGCTATAGTTGCTGTTGAGGTAGTCGCAGCTAACGATCCAAGTGGTGCCATATGTGTTTGATGGGGTTCAAATCTGGGGAACTAGATGGTCACCTCAGACAAACAATATACTTCTGAGATATGTCACCTTCATTTGTATTAAATGTTTTCTTTTGCAAACAATGCTCCACAACTGGTTCATCAAAGGCCGTGGTATGTGCTGTCCTTTATGAGGAAAAGTGCATATAAAAGATCCCTTGTTGCTTATTGAAAATGAGTAGCCTGTGTGGCGGCAGTGGGTTTCATCTAAAAATGTGTCAAAATGACCAAATGAATGATGTACAATAGCCGCTGACAAGATAAAAAAAATCAATGTGTCCAGTGGCGTCGCTAAACAAAACAAACTTTACCTTTTATAGTAAATAACATATACGGTAACAATATTAGAGCATATCTAAATATCGTCCTAAGTACTGGTTGCTCACTAATTCGATGAGATTCGCAAAACGCAAAACGTCATCGCCATATCAAGATTAGTAATATAAATGTGGCCATGTAAAAATTTAAAAAAGGAAGAAAAGAGGTTCATTCCTTCTGCAGGGTAAAGCAGATACATAAAGGAAAGGAAACGGCTACAGTCATACCACAGAACACAAGCAATTAGAAGGCAAAACAGCGAACAACACATGCCAATGATGTATTACAGCCACTGTACAGTAAGTAACTGGGCGAATCAATAACGAATCAAGATTTACGTTAGCTATCCATATGGTGCACACACGTTTGTTAAATCAAGTAGTACAAAACGCACGCTCAATATCGCAATCACGCACGGCATTCGTGCCAAACTCTTTTATATACATCTCGCTCGGGAAATAGTGTTAAGCGCTGGGGGTCGTAAATATCAGAGGGAAAAAACCTAATCGTGTTTAGAACAGAAAGTAAAGTTTGTTTTATTTAACGACGCCACTGGAGCACATTAATTTTTTTTTAATGTTTGTCATCGGCTATTGGATGTCATACAAAATTGTGATAATTTTGACACATTTCTTTTACATGAAACCCGCTGCCTACACATTGACTTTACTTAACATAACAAACATTCGTTAATATAAACGATGCAATTCTTCGTAAGGTAGTAGGCTACTCTTTACGATAAGCAGCAAGGGATCTTTTATATGCACTTTCCGACAGACAAGACAGCACATACCACGGCTTTTGGTGGAGCACTGATTTGACCGGAAAATAGCACAAACTGCAGATGGGTCCACTGAGAAGGATCGATCCGACGATAGACCGCTTCAAAGGCGGGCACGCTACAGACTGAGCTACATCCCGCCCCGTAATCGTATTTAGTGAAATATCGATAGATCTATGTGGCGACCTACACATTGACCTTACTTAACATAACAAACATCTGTTAAGTCTAAACGATGCAATTCTTCTGAAAACCTATACCTGAATGAGATACGAAGTAATGCTTGTTGAAGGACAAAAGTAAAGTTTGTTTTGTTTAACGACGCCACTGGAACACATTGATTTTATCATCATCGGTTATTGAACGTCATTC
>JAUTWP010207220.1:0-16035 GCA_033042655.1 Cyathermia naticoides | reverse complement strand
TTTTCATCTTTAAAAAATTTCATTTTAGGTTTGTGAAACTTAAAGGTGCATCGATATCCATCTCTTTTATAGCTGCGATACAAGTTTGCAAATCATTGATAGATTTGCCGATAACCCTTACCTCTTCGCCACGGATTTGAGCTTGAACTTTTAGTTTTTGGTCTTTGATACCTTTAACTATCTTTTTCGCATCATCTTTACTGATGACATCAACGATAGAAAGCACTACTTTAGTATTTCCTCCACCAACTTGACTACGACTATGTTCATTTATAGCTTTTGCGGGAATTCCTCGTTTTATAGCTTTAGCGATAACCATATCTACCATCGCATCAACTTTTGCATCACTTACAGAAACTAAAGTGATACTTTTACCTTGTTCACTATAATCTATCTCAGCTTTTACGCCTTTAAAATCATAACGATTTCCAACCTCTTTTTTAGCTTGTTCAATCGCATTTTTCATCTCTTGTGCGTCTAACTCTGCTGTTATATCAAAACTATGTTCTTTTGCCATCTATTCTCCTTAATATATTTACCCTATTTTAAAGGATATAACGGAAGTGGAAGCTTCAGCTCCACCTATGGAAACATTCATACAACTTATATATTTTTTAGTTTTTAAACATTAAAAAAAGAAAAAAATATAGTTACAATTTGGTTCTCCATAAAGGTCTAGCTAAAGCACGACTTCCAATAAACCCCTAAACTTTATAAAGTTTTCTGCTTTTTAAAAATCTAGACTAAACCCAAAATCAAGTCCATTTGCAAATGTTGGGTCGCTGTATCCATGTTGTACACTTTTACTTCTAAGCATCATTATATCATTTTTTGGGTCGATTCCCTGAGGACATGCTAAGGTACACTCACCACAAAGGGTACAGTCCCAGACACCTTTATCTTGAACTGCATCAACTTTCTCTTTTTCATCTTCACATCTTGCATCGTTGAGATACCGATAGTTTCTAGTCAAGGCAAATGGTCCTAAAAATGCTCCATCAACTTCTAAAACAGGACATGAACTAAAACAACTTGAACATAAGATACAGTCCGTTTGAAGCTCTACTTTTTTCTCCTCTTCTATACTCATGTCTGTTTTAGAAGATACTTTACTTTGCCACCCCTTAACTCTTTTGAGTGTTTCATGAGCTTTATTATGGTCAACTACCAAATCTTTTAAAATCTCTGCATACCGTAACGGTTCGACAATATCGCCATCTTGAAGTTTATATCCACATGAGAGTTTTTCTTTGCCATTTACACGAACCGAACAACTTCCACAAACTTCGCTTTTACAGCCACTTGAAAAAGTCAGTGTTGGGTCTATCTTGGTTTTTATATAAGTTAGAGCTTCTAAAAGAGTAGCATTTTCCATCGGCACTTCATAATCAACCATGAGAGCATTTTCAGGTTCTCTATGTTTACAAAATCTCTGTATTTTAACTTTCACGATAATGTGCTCCTATACTCTCTTTTCTTTCCAATGCACTAGAAACGATAAGCTTAGAAAGTACGATAGAGTTTCTAAACTTTAAAAGCTCTATAAGATTTGTATTATAAACTCTACTTCTGTCGCCTAAGCCCATCTTTGAGAGACTGTTTTCCAACTCTAGAACAAACTCATGAGCTTTTAGTAGAGAGTTTTTATCTCTAACTATTCCTACATTTTTATATAACTGATGCCCCAACTCTTCTCGTTTTTCGTAAAAATTAATCTCATTATCAAGATTAAAAATAATCTCTATATCGTAAAGTGGGAAACTCACATCTGTTGGGGAATTGTCTTTTGTATACTCTGTAGCACTTTTTCCTGACAATCTTCCAAAAGAGATAATCTCCAAAAGAGAGTTCCCCCCAAGTCTATTAGCCCCATGTACGCCTGACTGGGCACACTCACCTACCGCAAATAAACCTTTTACTGAACTCATCATCTTTTCATCCACAGATATTCCACCCATGCTATAGTGCGCAACTGGGGCTATGGGGATAAGCTCATGTGCGGGGTCTATACCTTCGTAAGTTATGGCAAGTTTTCTCTCTTGTGGGATATTTTCATCGATAAACTCTTCACCAAAATGTCGAATATCCAAAAAAACTTCATTTCCCTCTTTAAGCTCAGAAAATATAGCACGACTAACAACATCTCTAGGAGCCAATTCATCGGTAAATCTCTCCTCTTTTTGGTTAACAAGATATCCTCCAGCTCCTCTAGCACTCTCACTTATAAGTATGCCTGATTTTTTAAGACCCGTGGGATGAAACTGCACAAACTCTAAATGGCTTAACTCTGCTCCAACTTTATAGGCAGCTATTAACCCATCTCCTGTTGATTGGTTTGTGTTAGTAGAATAGCCGTGGTATAGTCCTCCATAACCACCTGTTGCTAAGATGATAGCATTAGAAGCGATAAACTCCACTTTTGTAGTTCGTATATCCAAAAAATGAGCTCCTGCAATCACACCATCTGTAGACATAAGCTCTAAAAGATACTTTTCGTTTAAAAACTCTATATCTTCTTTTAAACATTGGTCATATAATGTATGGAGAATTTTAAGTCCAGTAAAATCTTGAGCATAACATGCACGTTTACTACTTGCCCCACCTAGTTGTCGTTGGGCTATTTTGTCCTCTGCTGTTCTACTATATGGCATACCGATAGACTCTAGCCATCTAACCGTAGTTGGAGCATCCTCACAGAGTTTTGTTATCATCTTTTCACTACCCAAACCACCTGAAGATTTCAATGTATCTTCTATATGACTAGAAATAGAATCTTTTGTTACGTTCCCCAACGCAGCATTTATCCCACCTTGTGCCATAGAAGTTTGACTTCTCGTAGGATAACTCTCGCTGATAACAGCTACTTTTGCACCCTCTTTTTTAGCCTCAAGAGCGGCACTCAAACCTGCTCCACCTGCCCCTATAATCACTATATCATACATACTGTCCCCTCAATTACAATATTTTACCATAAACTTAAAAAAAATTTCTAAAGTGTCGATATATCCATAACAAAAAGTTTTAATTTACATAAAAAGGAACATCATGCTTTCTAAATTTTCAATCAAACAAAAGCTCAAAATAGTTTCAACTATCATCATCATACTGGGCATCAGCACTATGGCTCTCAATATATCTACATCTCTTGCAAAAAAAAGCTCTATCAAAAAACTTGAAACACTGACTGAACTTAGTACAAAGATTTCTCTTTTAGTCCATGAGACGCAAAAGGAGCGTGGTGCTACAGCTGGATTCTTAGGCTCTCATGGAACAAAATTTACACAAAAATTGACCAATCAGAGAAAAATAACTGATACAAAATTAAAAGAATATAAATCTTATGTTGCTTCATCTGGTGATTCTTTTCCAAAACAGATCAAACAAGATATACTAAAGATCAATACATTTTTTGAAAAACTTTCATCTGTAAGAACTCAAGTTGACACGCTACAAATAGAGACTAAAAAAGCTATAGGATTTTATACAAAGCTCAATGCAAATATGCTCGATGTCGTGCCTAAAACTGCAAAATTTAGTCCAAACAAAGATTTGGCAAATCTATTGAGCTCTTATGCTAATTTCCTAAAATCAAAAGAGCGAGCTGGAGTTGAAAGAGCTGTTTTATCTGGAACATTTGCTCGTGGAGGATTTGCTGAGGGGATGCTAAACAAAGAGATTTCTCTGATTGCAGAACAAGATAGATACTTGGACTCTTTTTTAGCAACTGCACCAACAGATATCAAAAAGTTTTATAAAAATAGTTACAAAGGTTCAGCTATAGATGAAGTGTTAAAGATGAGAACAAAAGCTCTATCGGGAGATTTTAACGTTGACTCTATCTATTGGTTTGATACAATAACAAAAAAGATAAATATCCTTAAAAATATCGATGATTATATCTCTCAAACTGCTTTTAAAAATACCAAAGATTTGAAAGGTCAAGGTACATCTGAAATGTATATGTATATAGGAGCAAATCTTCTTATCGTCACTCTTTTAAGTTTTTTGATTTATTTTATATCCAAAAGTATTATAGAAAATGTAGAGACAGTAAAATTGCAACTCAACACAATTTCAACAGATATGAACCTAGCACATACGATACAAACAGAAGCTCCTGGAGAGTTAAGAGATATAGCTGAGGCGATAAATAACCTTATATCCTCATTTAAAAAAACCATCGAAGATACAAAAGAGAACTCAATAAAAACGATGAAAGATAGCCATGATTTAGAAGAAACTGCAAAAACATTGTCTAGCAATATTGATAAAGCAGAGCTTTTATTTACTGATGCAAATATGTTGATTCAAGATATCGGTAGAAACTTGGATATCACTGAAGAGCAAGTTATATCTACGACAGAGGATTTGGGTAGTACACAAGAGATTTTGGATCAATTTGTCTCATCTTTGCAACATGTTGTAGAGAAGATTAGTGATTCCAATCAACGTCAAGATGGACTAACTCATCAAGTCAATGATCTAAATGCACAAGCATCACAGATAAAAGATATCATCTCTATCATTGGAGATATCGCAGATCAAACAAATCTATTGGCACTAAACGCAGCTATAGAAGCAGCACGTGCAGGAGAACATGGGAGAGGGTTTGCTGTAGTCGCCGATGAAGTACGTCAACTAGCAGAGAGAACACAAAAATCACTCTCAGAGATAAATCTAAACGTTAACATCATCACACAAAGCATAGACAAAATAAGCCAAGATATAACCATAACATCAAGTGATTTTGTAGCAATCTCAAACGATGCAGACACGCTTATAGACGATGCTAACACTACCAAAGATAAATTAGGGCAAAGCTTGGAAGTATCTTCTGTAGCAGTAAGAAAAACTACATACATTGCACAACGCACAAAAGAGTTGATAGAGAGCATGAATGGTATCGTAGAGATAACCCATGAAAATAAAGCATCAGGTGCAGATGTCAACAGAGTTTCAAAAGCGTTAGCAAATAAATCTGATGAACTCAATAAAACATTAGAGATATTTAGGACATAACATGGCAGTAAGAGAGAAGTTTATCAAAAACAAAAATCATGAGTACCTTTTTCGTAAAGAGATTTTTGCTTTGCAAAACGATTTATACTATAAATTCTTTGAAAACTATAGTGGAAAATGGTACTTTGATATCGCTTATGAACCTTATAAAACACTCAGTGGTGACACTTATGGCATAAGACAGATTGGTGAAGGAAAGTTTTTTATCTTTCTGATAGATGCTATGGAAAAAGGGCTAAACGCTTCTATCACATCTATCATGTCCGCAACTTTTATAAACTATCTTGTAGAAAAAGAGAAAGAGAAAAAAAACTTTAGTCTCAAATATATAATCAAACAATATTTTAAATATATCCAAGCAAGTATCTTTGATGATGAGATAGTTTCTGCCTCTTTTATGATACTTGATTTAAAAAAACAGTACCTCAAAAGTGCCATTTTTGGGATACCTCCTATCCTCATACATAACATGGATGGCTCACTAGAAAAGATAAAATCTAACAATTTACCCATTTCCAAATACTCTACAAAAATCAACATTTCTACAAAAAGATTAACTTATGCTCGAAAAATACTCATTTATAGCGATGGATTAAATGAGACAATTATCGATGATACACATATGTATAAAGAGCACATGGATAAGGATTTTAAAAGTGCTACAAATCACAAGGATTTTTTAGAATTAGCTAAAGAAAAAGTAGGAAGTTTTGATGATGATATGACATTTATCTTTATTGAAAAAGAGGAGTGTATCTCTTGTGGTATGGATTATTTTTCTATACCAAGTCGCCAAAATAATCTCGAAACAGCAATCACTAGAGTTGAAGAATTTTTATTAAACAATGGCTTATCACCACAAAATGAAGCATATCTAAGTAGTGCCTTTTTTGAGATGCTTCTCAACGCCTACGAACATGGTAACTTACAAATTACTCATAAAGAAAAAAGTAGACATATGGAGAGTGGAACTTTTGACGATATACTTAAAGAGCGTGAACTTCAACATGGAGAGAAAAAGATTTATATCAACCTTCGAACAAAAGAAGAACACAACATTAAAACTTTTAAAATAGAAGTAACAGATGAAGGTGATGGTTTTGATACAAGCATCATGCGAAATCAATACCTAGAAAACAAGTTTTATAGTGGACGAGGGTTAGTAATGGCATCAAAAATGGTTGATGCTTTTTACTATAACAATGTTGGAAACAAAGTCATACTTAAAAAATTTCAAAAACAAGGATAAAAAAATGGACAATATCACAAAACAAAGTCAAGGTATTTTAATCACAGGAAATATCAAAGGTATCGAAGATATAGAAAATACAAAAAGAATTATTGAATCATTTTTACTGAAGAGAAGTGATTCATTTATAGTAAAACTTCAAAACTCTTTCTCTATGCCATCAGCAATGATTGGGTATTTTATGAAACTAACAGAGCAAGAGGGCATAAATCTTACACTTCAAGTCGGCGATGAAAGACTTGCAGAGCTCCTAGATGATTTAGGGCTAACACAAGCCTTTAATATCAAAGTTGTTAACTTTGCATAAACGATAGAGGGAATAGCCCTTTATCGTATCTCTGTGACTTTCCCACCTGTTATAAAAACAGTTACTCTATCACCAGTTTTATAGAGATTTGGATTGTTCGCATCAACTGGGAGTATAGTTGTGATAGTTTTACCACTTTCAAACTCTATAGTGATACGCTGTGCATCTTTCACATCTGCCTGTGCTCCAGCTATAGCTCCACCCATCGAACCTACCATAGTTGCTAAGTCCTTACCTTCTCCACCACCTATCTGATGACCAAGTACTCCTCCAGCGACCATACCAGCAAGTGAAGTCCATGTACCATCACCTTTGACTTGTACCATCTCTGCTGATTTGACCACACCTGAGTAAGATTCACTGATACTACCTATACGACTGTTTGGCAAAGCTTTGTTTGCACATCCAGAAGAGATAAACATCATACCTATAACCAATATACTACTTGAAATGATTTTTTTCATAACTTTCCTCCTATAAAATAGAATTTTCTTTTACAAATTGTAGCACAACTTCATTAACAGACTTTTTTTATGTATAATATTAAAAAAACTTGGAGATTTTCATATGAAAATATTTTTAATAATTATTTTATTATTGTCCCTCACTTCTTGTTCTCACTCAAATGAAACGCAACCAGCCATAAAAGAGAGTTCATCTATCAAAAATCCTCAAATATTATCGAACAAAAATCCAGCTTGCTATCAAAACAACTGCGATTCTACTCAAGATTGGGAGTTACACGGTGCGATACTCGATAAAAATAAAAAATCAATACGGCTCTTCAAATCTGCACCAAACTGGAGGTTATGTGATAGGATGATTTCAAAGATAAAGATACCAATAAAACCAAATAAAACCTACACTATCTCTTTGAAAATCAAAACAGATACATGGACACCTCCATCACTTGAAGTATCTGGAACTTTTTATGGAGATAATGGCTTTATATCAAACTCACTAGGAAGCATGGTAACTAACTCCAAAACAAACACATGGGAGGAGAGCACCGTCTACGTAAACATCCCAAACAATAGTGAGATAAAATACTATACCATACGCATAATCGATTTGCCAAAACATGGAAAAGATGGAAACATATGGGTAAAAGATGTCAAACTTTTAGAGGGTTTTCATACAACAAAAGCAAAACCAACCAAAAAAAGATTTGATGGCTCTGTTACAAAAGTTGATGCGCTTGGAAATATTGAGATTTTAAAAAATGGAAAGTTTGAGCCTTTTTTCCCAATAGGCATCTACACCGACCATAAACGAGCAGATTGGAGCATCTACAAGAAACAAGGTTTTAACATAGCCATGTGGACAGATGGGGCTGGAAGTATTCAAAAAGCAAAAAATGCAGGACTATACTCATCAATGCAACTTATACAATACATCTTACCTGTAGATGAAGGATGGATACCACAAAACCCTACAAAAAAACTAGCACACCTTAGAAAAACTCTACAAGATATAAAAAAACGAGGACTTTTCAATGACCTTCTTTTTTACTATATTGATAATGAATTTTATCACATCAAAAAAGAGTATACACAGATAGTTGATATCGTAAAAGAGTTTGACAAAAACACCCATCCACTTTATATGCTAAATGGAACTTATGCGATAGCTAGGAAGTATAACAAAAGAGTAGATTTTACTGGAACTTACGCTGCTGAAGATATGTATGAAAACGATAGAACAAACGCTTTTGTCACACTAAATGAAACTCAAAACCAACACATTCCAACTACCATGG
Organism: Cyathermia naticoides; assembly: GCA_033042655.1. Taxonomy (NCBI): domain Eukaryota; kingdom Metazoa; phylum Mollusca; class Gastropoda; order Neomphalida; family Neomphalidae; genus Cyathermia; species Cyathermia naticoides. The sequence continues at coordinate 7,701 of JAUTWP010207220.1, read as the reverse complement.
CACAGATAAACAGAGGAGTTGGTAAAAACTTTAGACCTATTTTATTTGGAGCTATCGCAAAAGGAGCAAGAGGCGTTGGTTTTTGGAAAGATGGAGGAGAAGCTGGAGATATAAGAGAGCAGCCATGGTGGAGAGATTTGCCAAACATAGCAAATGAGATAAAACAGATGATGCCACTCATCAGAGCTGACCAAAATAGCCCATTTCAAGTCACCTCGAACCAATCCAAAATCATAACAGGAACAAGACTTATAAAAAACAAAGGTTACATCATATTGGCAAATCCAACAAGGCTAAAAAAAGAGATAATTTTAATACTCAAAAACTTACCAAACACAGCTAAAGAAGCTCATGATTTTTTCACACATGAGAGCATAGGAAAAATCAAAAATGATAAACTCACACTCACTATTCAACCCCAAAGTTCAATAGTTTTGGAGTTGAAGTAACTTCTATTTTATAGGATTTAACACTCTAGGAGTTGAAAATTTATCAGTTGTAAACGATAAATCTCTCAAGCCTGAGCTTTTTGTATAGTACAGATTTCCACTATCATTTATGATATTTGTAGCCTTATCTTGCCATACACCATCACCACTTTGTTTGTTTACTACTTCATTGTCTATATATGATATCGTATCACTTTTATCGAGTACTAGCCATGCTTTTTGAGGATTTACAAGATAATTTTTTTCTATATTTATATTAAAGGCTTCTGTTAAAATCAATGGATATTTTGTATCTATGATTGCATTGTTATAGATATCAGCTCCCAAAAGAGCAAAACTCAATCTCTGTTTTTCAACCGATATGATACCATCCACACAATCAAAAATCGTATTATTTGCCACTAGAACATGTTTGATACCATAATGCATTACTACAGCAGCCCCTGGATCTGATTGATTAGAGCCTGTTGTATCTGCTTTTCTAAATCCCCAAAGATGATTATCTGATACGATTAGAGGATTATTTATATCATTTGAACCTGATTTGATATCTATAGCGTTTTCACTATGTGAACACTCCCCATTTGGGTCAAGCATTCCATGACAATCGGTATAAATCGTACTATCCACATAGATATCATTGTCAACAATAACTGTCCCTGCATAATCAACTTCATCATTACTCTCACGCCATAACAAGTGTACACCATCATTGCAATTTTGTAACTCATTGTGAACAATATGTGTATTTAAAATTGCTGTATTTTTATCTCTTGGTTCCAAAACGATACAACTTCTATCTCTTTTTCTTCCAAGTACACTCATATTTTGTAATCTTGAATTTTGAATAATATTTCCATTGGAGTTATCCCGTAGAGTTATCCCTCCACTAGAGCCATCTGTAAAAAATCTATTAACTAGATTATTAGTAGAGTTTATAAATAAAAGAGGATTATCATCTATCCCTGTTGAACCTATTGAAGCCATTCTATCTATCACCCAAAAGTTTGAGTTAGTAAACTGCAAATCCACACTAGCCAACGAAGCTGTAGCCAAACTTGCAGGATGCGTATCGTTACCATTATCAAGTACGATATATAAAGGATGATCTTTAGTTCCACTTCTATTAGTGATATCTATCACACCTTGACTTCTATAATCTCCAGCTCGCACACAAAAAATTGTTTTTGAACTATTGTTTAACCCATTTATCCAATCTTCTCTTGTCTGAATAATTTGAACCCTTGTATCATTTTGATTACATGTAGGTAAATTTACCAATTCTGTGGCAATTGATGGGGTATTAACTCTTAAAGGTATGGTAGTTTGTCTATCCAAAGAACTGTCTCGTTTATGTTCTACTGTAGGAGCTGAACCTCCTCCACCACAACCTATAAATATGCTCATTGCTATCAAAATTATATATTTCATACGTTAACTCCTATTTTAGAAACTACATAATGGTAAAAAATTCCAAATAACCTGCTTAAACTTTTGGTTTAAATCTAAAATTCGCTATGGTTACACACATGACAACAGATACTTTTAGACAAAAAACAGAGCACACAAACTTTAAAAATCTCCCACAAAATGAACAAGAGTTTTTAGAGAAACAGTATAAAATATATAAATTTTCACATCAAGACTTAAAACAACTCAGCGAAATAGCTATAGACTTATCCATGTGGCAAGAGAGTTCACTTCAAGACATCTGGAGTGAAAAAGCAAATAAAAAAGAGCTGCTAAAAAGTATAAAAACTATCTATGAAAAACTAAAAAATGAACCAAACAGTTACAAAAACTTCAATCAACCAACTATAAAAGCCCCAAAGATAAAACTCATAAGTGAGCAAAAACAAAACCTAGGGTTTGGTTTATGTCCAGTCGCCTCACTAAAAACAAGATGTTGTAACCTTCTAACTCTTGATGCCGTTGAAAGCTGTGGATACGACTGTAGCTACTGCTCAATCCAATCTTTTTACAACGAAGGAAAGATAACTTTTGACACAACACTAAAAGAGAAACTAAATAACATACAACTCGATAAAGATGAGTTTTACCACATCGGAACAGGACAATCCTCAGACTCACTCATGTGGGGAAATCGCTTTGGAGTGTTAGACCATCTTGTAGAGTTTGCTAAAAAACATCCAAATGTCATGCTTGAGTTTAAAACCAAATCAGACAACATCTCTTACTTTTTAGAAAAAGAGGATTTACCGAAAAACTTACTTTTTACATGGTCATTAAATCCCCAAATCGTTATAGACTGTGAAGAGCATCTCACTGCATCATTAGATGAAAGATTACAAGCTGCAAAAAAGCTCCATGACAGAGGTCATCTGATTGGTTTTCATTTTCATCCTATCATCTATATCGAGGATTTTGAAAAAGAATACGGTTCAGTTTTTGAAAAATTACTATCTATGTTTGATGCTAAAAAAGTCGCTTTAGTATCCTTTGGGACACTAACATTTATAAAACCAGTCATTAAACAGATACGACAAAGAGAGTTTAAAACCAAAATCCTCCAAATCCCCATGGTCGGTGCTAGTGGGAAGTTTTCCTATCCATTGGATATCAAAAAAAAGATGTTCAAGTTTGCTTATGACGCACTCTCGCCTTGGCACAAAGATGTTTACTTTTACATGTGCATGGAAGACCACTCACTTTGGAAAGATGTTTTTGGTTACGAATACCCTACAAATGAGAGTTTTGAAATGGATATGAAACTAAGCTATATGAGGAAAATTTCACGAAAGGAGGGGAGATGATAAAAGGCAGTAAACACTACTTTAACATGTTTGGTATGATGATTTCAACCATCAACGAAACATTAAAACAGTTTTTAAACCAGATGTTAGAGCAACATAGAAAATCGTTACCTATCAAGATAACAATCTCTAAAACAAAACAGATACAAAAAATAGAACAAAATCAAAAATATCAAGGATAAAAATATGATAAAAACAAAACTTTCACTACTGTTAGCTCTTGCTATCTCAGCACAGGCTTCAAACATAAACTTAGAAAAACTTACAGTTACAACACCAACCAAATCTTCACAATCACTTGAAAATGTTACAGCAAATGTTGACATCATAACAGCACAAGAGATAAAAGATAGAGGTTACAAAACGGTTAGAGAAGCTTTAAAGTCCCATGCAGGAATACTCTCAAACTCAAACGGAGGACTGGGAAAACAAACTTCTATCATGGTTCGTGGATTTGACTCAAAACGAGTTTTAGTGCTTGTTGATGGAGTTCGTTATAACAACCCTACTTCTATATCGGGGGCAGAGTTTCAACATATACTTTTGGAAAATGTAGCTCAGATAGAGATAGTAAAAGGAGCCCAATCAGGTGTTTGGGGAGCAGATGCGAGTGCTGGAGTTATAAATATCATCACAAAAAAAGCTACTCATGATGGGAGTACAACTTCTGTTTTTGGAGAGTATGGTAGTTTTAACACTCAAAAGTTAGGATTTAACACTGCTTATAAACAGGGGAAATTTGATATTTCATTAAATGCCCAGAGACTAACAAGTGACGGCTTTAGTACAAAAACTGCAAATGGCAAAAAAGCTACAGATTTTGAAGACGATAGTTATGAAAACAACTCAGCAGATATAAGAGTAGGTTACGATGTGACAGCTAACGATAGAGTTGAGAGTTTTTTCAACTACATAGATACAAATAGCGACTTTGACGGATACAACAAAGATGCTGTAAAAGCAGCCAATGATCCAAAATCAAATGCAACTTCTAAAGAGTTGTTTTATGGTCTTAGTTACACAAAAACTGAATCAAAAAACAGAACAAAACTATACTTTAACCACTCTGACTTTTCACGAGTTTCTAAAAGTAGTATGAGCAGTGAGTTTGACGGTGCTATCAATGAGTTTGGATTAAACAGTGAAGTTAGTTATAGAGATGATGCTTCATTAACCATCGGTATGGATTGTAAAAAGTTTAAACACGAAAACAAGATAGACAAAGAGTATGCAAATCAAGGGGTTTTTATAACAAACTCAAACAAGTTTAATGATGCTGGTTTTGGAAATATTATCTTTTCACAAGCTCTAAGATATGACAAGTTTGATGATTTTAAAAACAAAGTAACTTATAAAGTGGGAGCTAAAATAACTCCTCAAAAAGTTCAAGATTTATGGTTTTCAGCAAACTATGCAACAGCTTACAATGTCCCTTCACTCTTTCAACTTTATAGTTATGCAGGAAACAAAAACTTAAATCCAGAAGAGACAAAAGGGTTTGATATCACGGCAAACTATAAAGGCTTTGGGGTAACTTACTTTCAAAACGATATAGATGAGATGATTGAGTATAAAACTACTGATTTTGTAACCTTTGCAGGAAGTTACTTCAATGTTTCTGGGAAAAGCACTCTAAAAGGTGTGGAAGTCGAGTATAGTGGCAGTTTCGCAGACTTAGGATACAACCTAAACTATACTTACTTAGATACAGAAGATAGAGATGGAAAAGAGCTACCAAGAAGAGCTAAAAATAGTGCAAACTTGTCGCTTGATTATTATGGCTTGGCAAACACTCATGTGGGAACACTTATACAGTATGTAGGCGAAAGAAAAAAGTCAAAATATGACAAAAACCCAAAGGTTGACTATGATGCTTATACATTGGTTTATTTGATAACAGATTATGATATAAATGAGAAGTTAAATGTTTATGCCAAGATAGACAATGTCTTAGACAAAGAGTATCAAGAGATAACAGGATATGGAACGAGCGAGAGAGCTTACTATCTTGGGTTTAGGTATGGATTTTAATTTTGTAGGGTGGATAAAATCCACCTTTAAGGAGATAGTTTGAAAGTTATATTTTTTCTACTTTTAACTCTACAGATGTGGGCACAGCAGAGGATCATCCCTCTTGCCCCTTCTATAAATGAGATACTTTTTGCACTAGGAAAGGGAGATAAAGTTGTTGGAAACACAACCTATGCAACCTACCCCAAAGAGGCACAAAGCAAAGCAAAAGTTGGTGGGTACTTTTCAGTTTCATTAGAAAAAATCGTTGCTTTAAAACCCACTCTTGTTTTGATGCAAAAAAACAATCTTGCCCTAAAACCAAAACTTGAAAAGCTAGGTATAAAAACAGAGTTCATACAAATCTCTTCACTAGCTGATATAAAAGATGGTATAAGTAAAATAGCCATATTGACACAAGCTCAAAGCAAAGCAAAAAAGCTTATCATGAGTATCGACGATGCTATAACCAGCACTCAAAACATACTTAAAGATAAAAAAATTCTCATCGTTTTTGGACGACAGTTTGACCTAAAAAGAGAAGTTTATGTGAGTGGAAACAATATCTACTTTGCAGACATCATCAAAGCTTCTGGCAACCAAAATGCTTTTGTAGAAAACAGCACAAAACAACCGACACTCTCCTATGAGGGTATCTTAGCTTGTAACCCTGACATCATCTATATCTTAGCCCACACTATCACAAAAGATGAAGATGTTAAAAAGATGATAAAACCTTGGCTAAAACTTCCTGTTACAGCGGCTAAAGCCAAAACCATCTATGTTACTACTCAAAAATATGCAGGTATGCCAAGCCAAAGAGTAGTAAACTTTATCCAAGATTTTAGAGAGGTTTTACAAGATGCTAAAAGCAAACTTTCCAAGCTACAAGATTGATAACAAAGAGATACTAAACGATATATCTTTAGAGTTAAAAGAGGGAGAAAACCTTACTATCTTGGGTTCAAACGGAGCTGGAAAAAGTACCTTAGCCAAACTTTTGTGTTATCTGATAAAAAGTAAAAATTCTGTTTTACTTGATGATACACCGATTGAAAAACTACCAAACAAACAAAGAGCAAAACTCATAAACTACATACCTGCCAAACTCTCTATATACGACTCATATATCACAGTTTATGACTTTTTGGCATTAGGCTCTCATGAGAGTAAGATAAGCGAGGTTTTAAAACTTTTAGAGCTTGAAAAGTTTAAAAAAAGTTACTGCTCAACTCTCAGCAGTGGAGAGAGGCAACTCCTGCTTGTGGCATCTGCTTTGGTTGATGGGACTAGGCTAACTATCTTTGACGAACCTACAAGTAACCTTGACCCGCAAAAAACAAAGAAGATTTTTGACATCTTAAAATCTAACCTTTTAAAACAGAAGATTGTGATAACTCATGATTTGCAGTTTGCTTATAAGTTAGGATTTCCTATCTACTACATATCTGAAGGAACTGGGCAAATATATGAAAAGTTTTTTGATGAAGAAAATTTGGAAAAAGTTTTTGGTGGAAATGTAGAAAAATCAGCTGACGATGTGGTGATAAAACTATGAAAATCTTTTGGCTGATGGTATTGTTCGCACTTTTTATTTTATCATCTCTTGTCGGAAAGGTAGAGTTAAACTTAGCAAATATACTAAATCCAAACTCGATGGAATACCAAATCTTTACCCAGATAAGAGTGCCAAGAACTATACTAGCCTTTTTAAGTGGGGGCATATTAGCTCTTTCTGGTCTTTTGTTTCAAACACTTTTTAGAAACCCACTAACCACCCCTTTTACTTTAGGCATATCAAGTGGTGCAACTTTAGGGGCTGCTATGGCTATCATACTTGGGTTTAACAGCCACTTTTTTGGGTTCTCATTTGTGACACTATTCGGATTTTTAGGGGCTTTGAGTACAGTTTTTCTTATCTACTTTTTTTCAAAAAAACTACCCTCTTCTAGCGATCAAAGGCTTATACTAGTAGGAATTGCTTTGTCATTTTTATATTCGTCACTTCTTTTGATACTTTATTACATGAGTGATTTTGAAGAGAGTTATCTTGTCATGAGGTTTACCATGGGAAGTCTATTAACAGTTGGATATAGCGATATAGTACCTATTTTTATCAGTAGTTTTCTTATACTTTTTATCGCCTACAGATACTCTCATGAGTTGAAACTTCTCTCTATCTCTAGTGAATTTGCCTTTTTAAAAGGGGTAGATGTCGATAAAGTTTTGATAGTGCTTTTTATCGTCATATCTTTGGCTGTAGGAGTGCTTGTAAGTATCGTCGGACCCATCAGTTTTATAGGGCTTATCATACCTCACATAGTAAAGAGTGTTTTAAAAGTTAGTGTTGATAAACTGCTTATTACTACCTTTTTAGTAGGTGGAGCATTTTTACTTGTGTGTGACACTATAGCTAGAAGTTTGCCTACTGTTTCGGAGATACCTGTAGGCATCATCACTTCATTTGT
>JAUTWP010207109.1:0-16044 GCA_033042655.1 Cyathermia naticoides | reverse complement strand
TTTTTATCATTGTTGGGTATTTACTTTGTTAATATTCCTACAAAACTGATTTGTGATGGCATTTTTATCATTGTTGGATATTTACTTTGTTAATATTCCTACAAAATTGCAGTCGCATGATGATCCAAATTTCGAGGGTTTTACATAGAAGATCTACAACAACATTATTAAAGGGATATAATTATGTAGGGACAGGTAATGGGATGCTTTTTGGTTACAAGATAAACCCAGTGATATAGAAACCTTGTCAAGACACTGAATCTTCCCATTGTGTTTCTCTTATTTGAAGTTTCACAACAACAAATTTGTCCTGATGACCCAAGGCAGTGTTCAAACCATGACATTTCATTGTCACTGTCCAGCTATTTTTGTTTGTTAGAAACATTTTTTTATTATAGCTGTTAGTAAATATAGGGTTATTGCTTTAAAGTCCTAATCTAAATCATTAGTCATTGTAAACATTTTTTTACAACTAATAGGTCCCTTTTTTGTGACAGTTAAAATTATACTACTTACAATGTCTCCCTTACATTTCGATTTTTGACATTCCATTGTGTTTTTGGTTGTCTCATGTTTGTTGTAGCACAAAAGAAGTTAACATTTTTAAAACTCAAGCATGAATTAATATACAGTAGACTCTGTCTAAACCGGAATTTGTCTAATCCAGATTTCTGTGTAAACCAGCATGATTTCAGTCCAGCTACTGTAACAATGGATGAAATCTGTCTAAACTGGTACTCTTGTCTAAACCACTGTATTATGTTTAGTGAATTCAAATCATGTTAAATGATATTTAAAAGACTTTAATTTAATTTTAATAAGTTTTTATTTATAATATGTGCATTTATATTATTTTAATGGATAAAGCAACCATTAAATGAGTTCAATAAAAATGGTCTAACTATATATGTAGCATTTTTTCAAAAAGTATGAATGTACAATGTATATTCAGGAATATACAAAGGCATAAGTGGCAACAGTCAATTATAGCAAGGGTTTATGTGTGAATGAATAGATGGATGTACATTTGTATATTTGTCTTGTTACGTGTATGTCTGAACCCTCCTCCAAAAAAACACCACCCACAAAAAAACAACTAAAAAAAACTGAATTCAATTGCACTTTTAAAAATATAGTTATAATTTTATAGTCTATGCTTCTTGAACAATGCAGTAATAATTTAATATGGTGTATTTAGTGTCTAACAACTTGGGTTTTAATTTTTAAAAGCAAACTGATAATCCATGTGTGTTTTTATTATCATATAAGTATACAAACCAAACTTTTGATGTAGATTTAGGCAAATTATGATTTATCCATTAAAAATCTTTTCATCATCATTTATTATTTTTGAAAGTTTACATTACCCATGGCCCTCATTAGTCTCAATGTAAACAATTATCAATTAGCCAATGTTTTCCATCAATTAATTCTTCAAAATAGGCTGTAATGTATGTCAAGTCAGCAAAAAAGCACCATATATTTGGCCCCAATAGTTCAATGATTAGGTCATTGAACTTGAGACTGGTAGGTACTGGGATCAAATCTCATTTAAGGTATGGTATTTTTAATCATTATTAGCTCTCACTATTAGCTATAATCAAAAGCAAGTGGTGTGCTAGGTTTAATGGACAGATGTACACTATTTGCACCAACCAGTGGTTCAAAACTAATACAGTAAAACCTCTCTAAACTGGACACCCAAAGGATTATGTAAAATGTCCGGTTTTCAGAGGTTGGATTTACACTAAATGGACACATTGAAACATACCAAATTGTTTGTCCAGTTTCCCAAAGTGCTATACAGGTCCGAACACATGCACCTAATAAACTAAAAAAATATAATTGGTTGGACTTATTTAATCAATTGAGCTTAATTGTTCTGTTAATGAAATTACTTGCAAATTATAAATATTTTATTTACTTCCTTCCGACCTAAAAGTACTAAAAAACAAAAACCGGAACTAGAATATGACCCAATTGTAAAACCCATCCTCTAACATAATTAAGTCATTCAGCTTAAATAATTATTTTCATGAATGAAATTGCCAGTGTTAATGGTTTAATCACCTGTGATATAATCATGTGCTCTTTGATCTTTCTTTCACTGTGTGGGAGGGTATAAATGTTTTATTCTAACTTTAGGATATATGGGGAAAGCGTGATGCATTGTCTTGCAACACACCCTCATTCTTTTGTAGTCTTCACTTGATGTAATTAATCATACAGGTTTCACGTGCTCTCAACTCACAAAGAAATTTTAATAATGATTTGAGTTTTTTTCACAGAAACGTAACTATAGTTACTGCTCAAGCAGTGACCTCTATTAAACAGCCTGTCTTCCAAGGTCATCTTTATTTTCTCCAAATTAGTAAATTTGTGTATAATATAATCTGTATTAAGCAGCCATCTGTCTTCAGTCACTTTTATTTTCTCTAAATCAGCTGATTTGGTACAATATGACATGTACTAAGCCACCCCTTGTCTTGTGGCCACTGTTTTACTCCATTTGATGGCTGTTTAAGACAGATTTGACTGTACATGGAATTTAAATTTTCAGCTATTGGACATCACACACATGGTCATGTTGACACAGGATAGCAGTACCAGTGCCTTTGATGAACCAGTTGTGGTCCACTGGATAAAACAGAAAATACTCCAAACTGCAGATGGGTCCACTGAGAAGGATCAATCCGATGACAATTGCTTCACAGGCAGACACACTACTGATTGAACTACATACCATGCATTATAACAGAGCATTAGGTAGTGTGCCCACCTTTGAAGTAGTTGGTCAATGGATCGATCCTTCTCAATGGACCCATCTGCAGTTTGATAAAAATCAATGTGCTCTAGTGGCGGCGTTAAATAAAAAAAACTACTTTATATCCCATGCAATATAACTGAGCATTAAGGCAGGAATTAGTGGTGGCTAGCAGCCCACTGCATTGGTAAGCATTTCTCATGACACTGCGGAAGGTTAGCGAGCACACAGCTACTGTTTGTCTTGTGCCGGCGTCTGCAACGAAGCTCGTCAGTCCATACAGATGCATTCACCATTGTTTTCTTGTGTCGTCCCCGTTAAAGTCAACATGCAGATTAACTGGCAAATACTTTAATATTTGCTCAAATTCAAACTCATGAACCTTGTTTGCATTACTCATTTTCCTTAAATTCCCAAGTGTTACAATTTAAAGAGTTCACTTTTCGGCAACACCGTCGAACAGAAAGGCTCTTTATTTTTGTTCTACAAACAGGAAGTTCAAACCAATTGTAAGAAATATGAAGAAAAAAAGGATTGCTTGTCTTCGATATGACTGATGGGATCAAATATTTGATAAATATTATTTCAGTTTTTATGTAAAATGTTGTTTCTCTTTGTTTAGGTTGTGCGGTGGGCTGATGGTTAGAGTGAAAATTTCTCAGAATCTCTTGGTACACATTTAAACTGTTTTACAGGCAACACTTAATCCTACCACTTCAGACTGGATACAAACATTGCTCTCTTTCATTACTCAGATTCATATACAGTCAAACCTGCTAAAGTGGCCACCTGTAATAAGCAGCCACCTATCTTCAAAGTTCACCTTTATTTTCTCCAAACTCAGCTAATTTAGTACAATATAACCTGTATTGAGCAGCCACCTGTCTTAAGAGGCCACTTTTTGTTACTTTCTTATGTGGCTGCTTAAGACAAGTTTGACTGTACAGTGAAACCTCTCTAAACCAGAATCCACTCTAAACCAGACAAATAATGTAGTATGATAGGATAAATTGTTTAATGTCCACGTTCAGAGCCAGGCTGTTATAGCAGACGCCTCTCCTTGGTGCAGTTTATGGTTTTATCCATCCACCGCGTCTGGGACAGGAAATAATGTAGTCACATAGTGTTCATATTGTATAAATCTAATCTGAATATCAAACATTCTACCATAGTTGTCCAGTTTAGACAAAGTCTACTATATTTAATTAGACCTGTAACTGATCTAAGAATGTTCACTTTAAATACAACAAAATTATCCTGTTAATACAGATTCATCTAAATCAGATCCATGTTTGACTGAAAGAATACATTGATTAACATGGCAAATTAGAGATATAAATTATTTGTGAAACAATTTGGGATCAAAATTAATCTGGTTTATACAGATTTCTCAATTGCATAGAATAAACTTTCAGACTTGCCTTATAACACAAACAATCTTAATCCATTCTGTCTAAACCAACATCACAAATAATTTATTATTTTTATCTGTAAATATAAAATCCTGTTTCTCTATGGTTTTAGATGTGTTTAATGTTGCATGCACAATAACTCTTCATCCTTTTGATTTAAAAGCAAAAATAAATAATGAAATAATTACATCTTTGTGATAATTTATTATACCTGAAAGCTTAATATCTGAAGAAACAAACGTATAATAAAACCTTTATTAAATCATCATCCATTGAAGTACAAAATAAAGGCCTCTTAATATAAAACAAATAATTGCTTAATGCAGGCCATTAACTAGCTGATTTATATAAAATGTGACCTTTAAAAGAGGTGGCTATTTATTAGAGGTGGCCGCTTGATCAAGTCAGCTTATATTGTTTAACATCTACATTCAGAGCCAGGCTGTTATAGCAGACGCTGATGGTCGCTTGATCAAGTTTTGTCTGTAAATCATAGAGATTTAAGTATTTTTTCTAGTTTTAATCATAAATAACATCGGCTCCAATTTTCTTAATATCCTATGATTTGTGGCAATGATATTCAGTGTTCTGTGCCTTAAAGGACAAATTAAGGGATTTGGTTAATACTTGAACACTTTGTCTGACATTCTTTTAATGTTTTATCACCACTCATTACAGACTGTCTCCATTATGGTCATAAAGATTGCTATCTCAACACTCGCCATTGCCGATTGGTTTTGATAGGGTAATCCACTGTGACAGATAGTGACCAGCTCCCTCTGGATGCAGAACACAGGTCAGGGGAGATTATCAAGATAGGAAATTTGCCTTCAGGCCTTATTGTGATCAGATGGACAAAATGTGATTTGTTAGTGGAAGATTTTTGTCATTTTCTGATGGTTTCGGTTAATATGTATTTATTTTGCAATGATGGAAAGTTAATGTTTGTTTTATTTAACAATGCCACTAGAGGACATTGATTTTGTAACAATATTATCTATGTTTAATGCACCCCAACACATTTAATTTTTATGAGTGGTTGGTAGGGTTCAAACATATATAGCACATTTGTATTTGCAAACTCATGCCGATAGCAGCAAAGGGTATTTTATAAGCACTTTTATCAAAGACAAGGCATCACATGCCACATTCTTTGATGGACCACTAATCCAAATATCCGAAATACAAATGGATCCACTGGTGAAAAAGATTATGAACTTTTAACTTCCAATGAGAATTTTTTCGTTTGAAAGTCTGTACTGGTATTCCAAGATGAAGCAACTTATCTATTTTTACAAAAATAAAATTAAATAATGTTTGAACCCCATTTTCAGCCACAATGGTCTCTGTCTAAAATGGACACCCATGGGACCAAGTAAAATGGTTAGATTTAAACTAAAAGGACACATTGGGACTGAATATTGAATCTGGTTTAGAGGTGGTCCAGTTTAGAGGGGTTTCGCCGTATTTATTCCTACCCAGCTAATAAACCTGTGAAGGAGGACTAAAAAAGTTTGTTTTATTTAACAACGCCACTAGAGCACATTCATTTTTATCATCATCAGCTATTGGATGTCAAACATATGATCATTTTGACACATTTCTCTTCAAGGAAACCCACTGCTGCCACATAAGCTATTCTTTCCAATAAGCAGCAATGGATTTTTTATATCCACTTTCCAACAGACAGGACAACACATACCACAGCCTTTGATGAACCAGTTGTGGACCACTGGTTCAAAAGGAGACATAGACCTCTACTTTAAAAGTATACTTCATGATGTTTACTCAAATTAGAACAAAATAGTTTTATATTTTGAAATGTTTTCAGTTTCTCCAGACAAAGAACTGTGGAATTATACATTAATATTATTGTGATTGATTTTATTAATTTTATCTGTGGGTCAGAGTGATCTGGTTTGAAACTGAAAGAAATCAATAAACCAATCAGAGCATCAAAGATGAATGCCTACATACAAGATTATTAAACATCCAATTGATTGACAACAATGAGAATTATACCACTTGAGATTGATTTCATTTTTTTTTTTTCAGCAGGTCATGATGATCTGTTTGAGTATACCAATCAGACCATCAAAGATGAATGCCCACACATACGATAATATTAAAAAACCAGATTGATAACAATGTGAATTAAACCATGTTCATGTTGATTTAATTAATTTTGTCAGAAGGTCAGTATGATCTGGTTGGAGACTGAAGAAATCAATATATCAATCAGACCAAAGATGAATGCCCTTATCAACAAGATTATTAAAACCAGATTGATAACAATGATAATCATACCATATTTTAAATGGTTTAATTTAATTAATTTCATCAACAGGTCATGATAATCTGGTTCTGAAAGCAATCAATATATCGATCAGACCAAACATGAAAGCCCTTATCTACAACAAACAACAGATTAAAAATGAGGATTATAACATCCAGTAATTGATTTAATCACTTTTTGTCTGCAGGTCAGGATGATCTTGATACTGACAGAAATCAACATACCTATCAGACCAAAGCTTACATACAACTGTCTTTTTTAATCCGACCAATTGATAACAATCAAGTGTTACATCATCTTATTGATTTAAATCATTTGTCAGCAGGTCAGGATGATCTGGTTTGACACAGAAATAAATAAATATACCAATCAGACCAAAGATGAAAAGTAAAGTTTGTTTTATTTAACAACGCCACTGGAGCACATTGATTTTTATCTTTTCAGCAGCTATTGGACATCATACATAAAAATTGTCATTTTGATTCATTGTGTTAGATGAAACCCGCTGCTGCCACATTGGCTACTCTTTTTGATAAGCAGCAAGGGATCTTCTATATGCACTTTCTCACAGACAGGACAGCATATACCATGGCCTTTGTTGAACCAGTTGTGGGGCACTGGTTGGAACAACCAATGATGAATGCCCTTACATACAAGAATATTAAAAACTCAGATTGATAACAATGAGAATTAAACCATCTAGTGATAGTTTTAATCAATTTTATTTTCACAGGTCATGATAATCTGGTGTTATTCAGAAAGCAATCAATATATCGATCAGACCAAATATGAAAGAAAGCCCTTACCTACATTTAAAAAATCCCACCAATTGATAACAATGAAGTATTAAAACATCTTATTGATTTAAATAATTTTGTCAGCAGGTTATCATGATCTTGTCTAACACTGAACTAAATAAATATGCAGATCAGACCAAAGATGAACGCCCTTAACTACAACTTTATTAAAAAAATATATACAGTGGACTCTGTCTAAACCAGATTCACTTGGGACCAATCAAACATGATAGTTTAGATAGAGTGCCGGTATAGAGAGATTTTATCCAGAGTTAAGTAGCTGGATGGGACTTTGAAATTGTACTGGTTTAAACACAGAAGTCCAGATTAGACAAATGCTGATTTAAATAGTCCACTGTATCTCCATGGTGCAAGAGGTTCCTCCATACCTGACTGTTCTGTCTACACCTGACTGTTAAAGGATTATTCCATGCTCTTGCAGTGGTGGATCTAGAAATTCCATTTAGGGGGCCCCCAATAACAAGCCTAAGTGACACTAACGTTCCCGAAAATATTTACAACGTAAAAAAATTGAAAAATTTAGGGGGGCCCAGGTCCGGTAAAAAAGGCCTAGATCCGCCACTGACTTTTTCTGTTTATACATGACTGACAAACCAAAGGATTGTTCACAACTCTTATTCAACTACACATGATTGTCAAACTAAAGAATTGTTCACTGCAGTGGATCATTAAAAGAATCATTGGGAGGAATTGATAAGATTGATTTCTGGTATGGAGTCTGTCTGACTATGAAAGCCTATCTCAATGTGGTGTATGTGCATTCTGAGTGCATTTCATTGACTCCATCACAAACAAGCTATTGAAACCAGCTCATGTTTACTTCCATCAAACTGTGTTGTTTAATCTATTAAACATTCATATGTAGTGCATGACAGTCAATATCTCATTAAATAATCTCTTTTTTTACTTGTCCTGGGTAGGAAACCTGGCAAAGTTGGATGCCATGCCTAGTAGAAGTGCGCTTGAAGATCCTGGTGATATTAGCACATTAAATATTTTTCCAATTCCAGTTTTTCTTGTGTAATTATACAGGGTGTATAATTCATATATATTTACACCTACATGGACAGACACAGAGGTGTAGTGAGAGTTCTCAGAACCTGGGGGCACAATATGTTTTGGGTGCCCCATATCATGGCATATGCCAAGTTTAGTGCCTTTTTTATATTAAATTTTATGGTCCCTGGGACCCAGGGTGGGTGCCCTTTCTGCACCCCTATAGCTGCATACCATGAATGTACAATGTATTTGATTTAGAAGGATAATTCAGGCGTATTATCTTATTCTGGTCCTACTGCATGATATAATTTCATCATAGGTTGTCTTCAAAGGGTTGATACATCCCCAGTGTTTTACCTACTAGTATCCTATAGCTACCTATAATAATTATTGTATACTGTAACCAAAATTCAACAGCTACTCAAATTTAGATAATATACATGTAATATAAAATGGGTAAGCCTATTTAGATGTAACATGAACAATGAATATATTTTACAAAGCATGTATAGGATCCAGTTTTGTTTGAAATATTGCTAAAGGGAAGCTACTCTGTACAAAAGATAAACATGAGCAGTAATCTCCTCTGAAAGAAGTTCAAGAGTTGTTTGCAAAACAATGATTTTCAGGATTAACTAGCAAAGTAACTGACAATTCTGTCTTGTTATAAATATTTAGTAATCATATGATGTGGTCAAGTGATTACTAAATAATTGCGAGAAACAAAAATGGTGAAAGGACAACATTTAACTGGTCAATCTATCATAATATTCACTAACCAAACCTCAATCTGTTTAAAATGAAAAAAAGTAAATTTTATTTTACTTAACGGCGCCACTGGAGCACATTGATTTTTATCTTATCGGCTATTGGATGTCATACATATTGTCATTTTGATACAGTCAAGTCTTCAGACAAAACCTGCTGCTGCCACATAGGTTACTCTTCTTGATAACCAGCAAGGGGTCTTTTATATGCACTTTCCCACAGACAAGACAGCACATACCACAGCCATTTGTGGATGACTGGTTGGAACTAATGTTTAATGTCCATTCATATTGGCTGGCTTGTCCAGTTTGTTTGCTTGAGAGCTTACTGTTACTTTGAACAAAATGTTCTAATTGTTACTTTTCTTCCAATAAAATTGGTACAAATGGTATTTTTTAATATAATCTACCGGTAACTTATTAAGTTATAAAAATTTGATTACGATAAGCTCCCTTTTGGACACTAAAAGAGCATTTGTTACTACTTTGGGGTAGAGTGGGGAGTGGGGGCAGTGGATGGCACCTGCCCCCCTCAAAATCTCAATTTTTTTTTTACTCCATAAAATAGCATAGCAATGTAAGGATTTTATTTAATGACACCACTAGAGAACATTGATTGCTTTTTAATCATTGGCTATTGGATGTCAAACTTAATTATGGTTATTCTGACATGCTACTGTTGCCACATAGGCTATTGTTTCTGATAAACAACAAGAGATGTTTTATATGCACTTTCCCCCAGACAGGACAGTACATAGTTCTTTGATGAACCAGTTGTGGAGTTGACCATTGGTTGGAATGGGAAAATAGTCAAAATAGGATCATAGGGCCATTCAAATATTACATAATGCTTACAACCCCCTCCCCTACAAAAGTTAGATAATATTTAAATTGGCCCCAGCCACTTCACAGGTAGACACTCTACCTGTTCAGCTACGTCCCATTCCTAGTTTGTATATAAAGTAAAAAGTTTGTTTGTTTTGTTTAACGACTCCACTGGAGCAGATTGATTTTTATCTTATCATAGGCTATTGGGCATCATACATATGGTCATTTTTATGCATTTCTTTTAGAGGAAACCCACTGCTGCCACATGGGCTACTCTTTTTGATGAGCAAGGGATATTTTATATGCACTTTCTCACAAACAGGACAGCACATACCACAGCCTTTGTTGAACCAGTTGTGGAGCACGGATTGGAACGGAAAATAGTCCACACTACACTGAGAAGGATCGATCCTACGACCGACCAGTTTGTATATAGTCAAGTATATCAAATACAGTGTACAGTGTATTATATCGCATGCTATTTGCTGTATGATGGATACCCTAAGCAAAACAAGCAGTAGTTAATAAGTTAGCTAATCAACCAGGACAGATCCAAGCATTTGTGCATACTCTATGTGCACCATTTAATTATGCAGTACATGTACACTTGAGTTTTTCTTTAAAGCATTCTCAGCAGACGAATTCCTACGACAGTTTGTCACTTTTCAGCATTACATCTATAAACAAAAACATTCCTGAAAAACATCCTCATTATGCACAAGTATACAGCATGTAAACATGTTTTCCCAAGCACTGCATTGTTTTCATTCTGCAGACTTTCTCAAGAAATATATCGGCTATTAAAGGTGCAGTATCATGGTTGAAAGTATAATTTTTTGTTATTTTTATTTATATATATTTTTAGTGATAAAGGATTATATAAATAAAAATAGCAAAATATGATACTGTCAACTATGATTCTGTACCTTTAATAGTGATAAAGAATTGAAGATTTATCAATCCCTTTCAGAAATATTAGCATAATCATCCAGGCAATTTAAAAAATAATCATTAAAATTAATCAACCCTTTCAAAATATTAATATAATCAATTCAGCAATATAAACATTTTTAGTATTAATATTACATCATTAGAAAAATTATTTTATGAAATTTTTTATTTTATGTATTTCCTGTCCCGGATGCGGTGGATGAATAAAACCATAAACTGTGCCCGGGAGAGGCGTCTGCTATAACAGCCTGTCTCTGAATGTAGACATTAAACACCATGACATGACTCAGTTTTATGTAACAATACCGAAGAGGTGGTCTTCTCCAGAATGAATAAGAAATCAATTAACATGTTTTAATATTAAGCTATTCTAAATAACATCCTCCTGTTTAGTAGGACCAAAGATATTTTCCACATTGACCTGAACATTTTTACCAGTAAATTAATTTATTTGATAATTATTTTTATATACATGTAACCAAGGAAATACTATTTTACATTTCAAATCAAAACCTATAATGCAATTATGCAACTATAATACTGCCCCTTTAAGGTTTTAAAAGTCTCTCATGGATCCAATGAACATAAAACAAGATAATTTGGCATTGATTAAAACCTACCATACTGTTAAAACTGGCATATATATATATTGTCAAACCTGCTCAAATGGCCATCTGTCTTAAGCAGCCACTTGTCTTTAAAGGTCACCTTTATTTTATCCCAAATCAGCTAATTTAGTACACCAAAATATATTATACAGTAGAACTTGCATGTAACGTACTAATTGGGACTGGCTATTTTTGTCCGTTATATGCGGTCTGTTATAAGTATATCGTACTTTGTTTGTTATATGTGTACTGGGACTTCCAGATTCAGTACGTTATAGGCGAGTACCCAGTTTATGCAAGGCCGTTATATGCGAGGTCTACTGTATATACAAACTTGATCTAACAGGCATCTGTATATTACAGCCACCTGTCTAACAGTCACACCAAAAAACCCACAGATGCATTTCTTTATGTGACCTCCTTATAAAGGAAACCTGTCCATAAGGGCCACTTTCTGTTGGTCACATTAATGGTTGTTATATACAAGTTCGACTTTAAAAGATTTTTTTGTAAAAATACCTGAAATAAATTTATTAGATTTATTAGATTCAATTCATATTGATTCAACTGTACTCTTAAACAAGCCAACTCTGTATTGCTTACCTTTGGATTGGCTGGTATCTAATGGTAACACAGGTATCTAATGGTAACGCATCATCAGTAATTCACTTTGGATTGGCGGGTATCTAATGGTAATGCATCATCGGTAATTCACTTTGGGAAGAAAAGCTTGCAGTGCGCATCTATCTGCACGGAATACAAGCAAAGTGCATTACGTAACATCATCAAACTGCACCGGTGAATGCACACTTATGGGAAAGTCACACACATGCTGAGAAAAGTAAATTCATCTCTTGTTGCGTATTGATTGTCTCTTTGTCAGCGCAACTATTCCATAACTTTGTCATGACTACACAGAGAAAACCTTCTCCAGCCAGCCAAACAGGACAGTAAGACAAATGGCCTGTTTCATTGTTGGTTTTCACTCCCAGCCAAACGAGTTGGTTGTTTGCAACTTTTCACCATTGTTGGTGAAGGGCGGTGCAATGTGTGACGTAACGTCAAGCCAACACAAAGTGCCTTTCAAGAAACAATCTGAAATATCCCACTCATACAGAATGATGTTTCAGATATATGCAGACAAAACTATTCAAGTTTCACCTATCTACAAAGTGATGCTACATAAAGTGCCTTTCAAGAAACAATCTGAAATATCCCACTCATACAGAATGATGTTTCAGATATATGCAGAAAATATGTTTCAAGTTTCACCTATCTACAAATTGATGCTATCAAGAAACAATCTGAAATAGCCCACTCATACAAATGTCTTTCAGAATATGTAAAAAAACCTATTCAAGTTTCACCTATCTACAAAGTGATGCTAAAAGGTCCATTGTGTATGGATGAAATCTCACACACAAATACATGTACCTTGAATACGTTCCTGCTTGCATGAAAAAGAATATCACCCCCTCCATCCACACCAATCAGATGTTTAATGATTGCTATTAAAAAAAAGTTTCCCTCTCTAACATAGTTATAAAATTTATCTGAATGTTATGGATATGTTTTCAAGGTCAAATAAGGCTAGACTTTTTTTTACCAATAACATACATATAATACTGTGCCATAGAAAATGCAGCACTTATTAATTTGACTCATTTTTTGTTTTTGTGGAGATGTGGTCTGAAATATATAGAATTAATGTAACTGGATGGAAGGTCATGTCAAACCATACTTTGTGCATGTGCTGAAGCATTTTATTGTTAGGGAGAAAAATTCTTGAAAATCCAAAATGTACAAACACTTGAGTTGATGCTGCACTTCATATGCCTGTCAGTATAATATATAACATAGATAATCTATAGTATTAATTATTTTCCATTCCAACCAGTGGTCCAAAACTGGTTCATCAAAGGCAGTGGTATGTGTTGTCCTGTCTGTGGGAAAGTGCATATAAAAGATCCTTTGCTGCTTATCAGAAAGGGTAGCCTAGGTGACAGCAACGAGTTTCCTCTATAAGAAATGTGTCAAAAAGACCATATGAATGATGTCCAATAGCCGATAAGATACAAATCAATGTGCTCCAGTGGTGTCGTTAATTAAAACAAACTTTAATAAAAACAAATTCTATTGTATTCAAATTCTCTGATGAAAGTGTTAAATATACTGAATACCAAAAGAAACGATACCAAGACTCCGAGAGACTAGTGAAGATAAACCAAAACATGTTGCATATTAAAAAGATATGAGAATTAAATTTTGTTCACAACATGCCAAAACATTCTAATAATTAAAAAAAAAAAAATCTTTTGAAAATGTAGTTGCATGTTGTTTTTCTTCAGTAGTCTCTCAGAGTCTTGGTATAGTTTCTTTTGGTATTCAGTATAATAATAAAAAAATATTAATTCCCACTGCCTCCTCCATACAAAATCCTGGCTAGACATGCAGTTGTATTATCTTGACTATCATGGCCATTCATGCATGTACTCCATGTCTAAACGGCATACCAGAGTTCATTGTATTAGCTCACAGGAAGAGCAGCTGCGGGGTGCCATTAAACAAACTTTTCTTCTTTATTTCATCATATTGTAAACCATAAAATTCTATTGGCAATAATGTTGAACCAGTTATTTTCTTAAATGGATTATGAAATAAAAAAGGCCACTTTTATTTTTTGGATTATTTAACAAAGGGCCCAATTGATAACAAACATGTAGATATTTTCTTGCATTTATTTATCTATTGAGATGAATATACAATATGTATGACACATTGTATAAAGAATTAAAAAAAACCACTTCTGCTACACATTTTTAGCTATTCATATTCAATAGGACAGTAAAGTAAAGTGTTTTATTTAACGACGCCACTGGAACACATTGACTTTTATCTTATCATCGGTTATTGGACGTCATTCTTATGGTCATTTTGACACACTTTTTAGAAGGAAACCCGCTGCCGCCACATGCTCTTTTCCATAGACAGAACAGTACATACCACGTCCTTTGATGAACCAGTTGTGGACCACTGGGCGACATCCCGCTCTCATTTTTAAATGCGCTTCCTGATATTCTAAAATACTTTAGAGCATGTTTAGGACTGGACTGGAAAAAGGTTTGACGTGCTTACATCACTAAATATGTGTTCAAGCACGCCCCTCCTAGGCACGATGTCCGACAATGCCGGACACCCAATCAAGGGCATATTCTAATTTTTATCATCTTCTTATCAGTTGTATAATATACAAAAAGTAAAGTTTGTTTTGTTTAACGACGCCACTGGAACACATTGATTTTTATCTTATCATCGGTTTTTGGACATCATTCACATGGTTATTTTGATACACATTTTATGAAGGAAACCCGCTGCCGCCACATAGGCTACTCTTTTCGATAAGCAGCAAGGGATCTTTTGTATGCAATTTTCCATAGACAGAACAGTACATACCACGGCATTTGATGAACCAGTTGTGGACCACTGGTTGGAACGGAACTTATAATATGCAAATGCAGCAGAGAAGCATTTCGTATAGAAAGTAAAGAGTGGTATATGTAACGACGCAACTCCCACTTTAAAAATTAAAAAAAATTGTTAATTTGTTGGGTTTTTTACCTTCAACATTGCACAATTATTGAAGAATGTTTTAAAATTCCAAAACCGATGTATATTATAAAAAGAACCAATCTTTAATAATATACCGGTCACCGTGGCCGTGTGGTTAAGCTATCGAACTTAAGGCTGGTAGGTACTGAAATCGAATCTCAGTCGAGGCATGGGATTTTCAATCTAAGTATCATTCCAACCTAGAGCGAGTGCTCCGCAAGGTATGTGCTGTCCTGTCTGTGGGAAAGTGTATATAAAAGATCCCTTGCTGCTTATCGAAAAGAATAGCCCGTGTGGCGGTACGTGTTTCCTCTAAAGATATGTGTCAAAATTACCACATGAATGATGTCAAATAGCTGCTGATAAGATCAAAAACAATGTGTTCTAGTGGCGTCGTTAAATAAAATAAACTTTACTTTTGATTGTATATCCAACAAAGATTCAAGAAATATCCTGGTCATGTTATTTAGTAAGTTGAGGTGTTGGCGGAGAACAGAAAAATAAATTTAAAAACCCCCAATAATTATGGTCTTCAAGGACAAGGACAAGTTGTTTAACATCTACGTTCAGAGCCAGGCTGTTATAGCAGATGGCAATCACGGGCGCAGTTTATGGTTTTATCCATTCACCGCGTCCGGGACAGGAAAAAAGGTTAGGAAGCAGATGGGTGGGCGGGCACGGTCACACTAATGGATACAAGTGAGTTCCTGCTAGTCCAGTCTTGCGACTGGAGTGTGGGTGATGGTGCGACTGCTTTTTGCTTTTTGCCAAATTTGAAATTGGTGTGCAATTGTTTTGACGATAGAAATTGGTCTTAAAGTAATTGTTGAGCATACATGCACAATGTTTTATATTTGAGGCAGAAAGTTTGAGGGTTGAGGCTGGGTCTGGCTGGGTCTTGTTAGACAACAATAGACTTAGAACGAATTGTGAATTTCCTGTCCCGGACGCGGTGGATGAATAACATCATAAACTGCTAACAGAGCCTGGCT
>JAUTWP010206998.1:0-16049 GCA_033042655.1 Cyathermia naticoides | reverse complement strand
AGTGCATCAACCCTATAAATCTCAAAAAAGTAGATAAAGATACCTGCTACCACAACCCCGACAGAGATAAGTGCATCGGCGAACATATGAAGATAAGCAGATTTGATATTGGTATCTTCATGATAATGGTGATGCTCATCTTCTCCATGTGCACAACTAGCCACACCTAAATTATTTAAGATATAAGCACTTACACCATTGGCAATGACAGCGATGATTCCTACTACTATCATGTAGAGGGGTTCTATCTTTTCTGGATGCATAAATCTAAAAATAGACTCATAAATCATATAAAACATGGTGAGAAAGAGAAAAAGTGTATTGACAAAGCCTGCCATCATCTCTGCACGTAAAAAACCAAAAGTGTATTTATATGAAGCTTGGGTAGCCGAAAGACGCAGTGCCAAATAAGTAATGGCAACAGCTATCACATCACCAATATTATGCAAAGCATCAGCTATCAGGGCAAAGGAGTTAGAAAGTAACCCAAAAAATATCTCACTCACAATAATGATAAGATTAAATATGATAATCCATAGTATCTTTTTTTCTCTCATAATAATCCTTTAATATAGTATAGGGGGGTATACTATATTAAGATAAATTAGATATTGCTTATATCATATTAAATCTCTTTCATCTCCTTCTTTATCCGACTTAAACTCTGCGGAGCTATGCCAAGCACTGAAGCAAACTGATAGTCAGGCAATAGCTCTTCATAGATAGGGGCTATTTTTTGCATGACTATGTATCATTCTTTTGCTCTGAGGTTTGTCATCATTTTTCTTCTCTAAAATAATTTTTAGTAGCTTATTAAATTTCTTATTCTCCTCTATATGTGGACTATGAGCTGAATTTTCAAATGTAAATAACTCTTTTTTAGGAGCATCTAACTGCTCTAAAAACTTTTTGGATAATAAATAAGAGACTTGATAATCCTGCTTACCTTGAAAAATATAAATAGGAACTTCTACGCGTTTAATACACTCAAAGAGATTAATTCTCACCACATCATGCCACAACTGTTTCATAGAGTAAAAGGAAGAAGGAAGAAAAAATATCTTTTCTTTAAAACTATATTCACTCATTAAAAAAAATTGCTTCATCCATTTCCAAAAAATATCTTTTGTCTCTCTTACTGTTCCACCATATTTAAAGATATAACCTCTATGAATATTTAAAAATCGAATCCACTCTTTTATTGGAGCATCAACCAAAGGAATTTTTAACTTTGAGAGCTTTTTCATAGCTCTTTTATCATTACGTATTTTTGCCTCTTTTCCTATCCATGCCAATGATATTTTCTCTGCCTCATATTGATGAGTAACTTGCCCTATACCCATATAGGCATGATAAAGTTTAGGGGATTGTTGTACTACCAAAAGCCCTAAAAAACTTCCCCAAGAGTGTCCCATTAGGTAGATTTTTTCTTGGGAATAGTTTTCAATAAGCCATCTACTTAATTCTAATGTATCTAAGACTATTTGCTCTAATGTTAAGCCTTTTACCTTATACGATTTACCTGCTCCTCGTTGCTCCCAATAAATTACAACAAACTGCTCTTCAAGATAGCCCATCTCTTTTTTCATAGTAAAGAGTTCAGGAATACCTGGACCTCCATGCAAAAAGAGCATAATTGGTTTAGGTTTTTCCTCTTCCCCACGGATAATAAGGTACTGCACTGTGTTACCTAATTTTATTTTTTTGATAATTGAGGTACGCATATACTCCCTTTACTTTTTGCTATTTTAGCAATTATAAAATGATTTGTCATTCACAAATGTGAACTTTTCATCTCCTTCTTTATCCGACTTAAACTCTGCGGAGCTATGCCAATCACTGAAGCAAACTGATAGTCAGGCAATAGCTCTTCATAGATAGGGGCTATTTTTTGCATGACCATGTATCGTTCTTTTGCTGTGAGGTTTGTCATCATCTTTTTGCGTTCCATGAGCAAAACTACCTGCTCTTCAAAGATACCCTTTCCTAGTTTCATCCACATAAAATTACTTTCAAATAATGCATTAAGAGCAGAGAACTCTGCTTTATAGACGACAACATCCGTAAAAGCTTCTGCATAAAAGTTACTCTCTGTTTTGGTATAAAAACTATGGTAATCCCCCACAAATATATCTAACTTATCAGTGTCTTGGTTGATATGTAACGCCCAAGTCTGTTCTTTCCCACTGCTATCTATAGTGTATGTCCTCACTGCTCCTGATGAAATGTAGTAAAAGGTATTACACACCTCTCCTGCACTCAAAAGCTCTTGACCTTTTACATAGGTCTGTTTCGTAAAGAGTGAAGCAAACTCTCTTAGCCACTCTTCATCACTTAGTGTTGATGCTATCTTATCTTCTACATATGTTCTTAAAAATTCCATATGCTATTTTAGCCAAGCCCACTTAACAAATGTGAATGACAAATTTTATAAAATAGACTAAAATATCCCAATAACAATGCAAGGAAGCGTAATGCTAAAGAAAAAAGTCAACAAGTGGCTCTATACAAAAACTATAAATTTTATGAGGAAACAAGCCAAGGTAAAACCTAATAGTATCAATATTGATAAGTATCATATCTCTTATTTAGAAAGTAATCATTTAGATAAACCTACTTTGATATGTATTCATGGTTGTGATGGGTCAAAAGATGATTGGCTTATGTTAGCTAAGGAGCTAAAAGAAAAGTATCATCTTATTATGATAGATTTTTTAGGCTGTGGTGAGAGTACAAGAGCTTTTGAATTTGACTACACTTTAGCTTCACAAGCTTTGTTTTTAGAAAAAGTTATCCGTAAGATTATAAAAGAAAAAAAGATTACGCAATACAGTTTATGTGGCACATCTTCAGGAGCATCATTAGCTATACTCTTGGCAAATAAGTTACCCATACATAGACTTATTCTTCTTAATAGCTTAGGTATACAAGTAAAGTTATCAAAAATAGATTTAATGGCTAAACAAGCAGGAAGTGTTGAAAATTTGCCTTGGTTCAATATTACTAAGAAACATGAAATGAGAGAGATGATGCAAATCTCTTTTTACAAAGCTCCATATGTACCAAACTTTATGATAAACCATATATTAGAGCAACTCGCAACAAATAAAACGTTATCGACCTATAAGTTTGGTTTTTTCTATGATGATACTATGCATTTAAAAGATAACTTAACAGATGATGTAAAAAAAATAAAACAAAAAACACTTATAGTTTGGGGAGAAGAAGATAATAATATTGATGTTGCTTCAGCTTATCTTTTGGAAAATCTCATAGAGGATACAACACTTAAAATCTATAAGAAATGTGGACATCTTATACCTATAGAAAAGCCAAAAGAGTTGGCTAAAGACATACATCTGTTTCTTACACAGTAAAACATAAAAAGGAAAAATATGCAAACCCTAATTATCATCATACTAGCCCTCATCCTCATAGGTTTTCTCTATGAAGAATACGCGAGATACAAAGCCAAATCATATCCCATAGCTGGTGATTTTGTAGATGTAGGTGGTCATAAACTGCACTATCTTAAAAAAGGTAATGCAGAGGCGACCATCATTTTTGAATCTGGCACAGACTTTGGTGGGCATATTATTTGGAAAAATATCCAAGAGAAGCTCTCAAAAAAATTCACCACTCTTTCTTACGATAGAGCAGGAACATTACACTCAGAAAGAGGGGAAAATCCTAAAACGTGTGCAGCTATGGCAAAAGAATTACATACGCTCATAGAAAAGCTAGATTTACCTAAGCCTTATATCTTTGTGGGTCATTCATTGGCTGGGCTTACTTTACGATGTTTTGTAAATAAATATCCACAAGATATAGCAGGGTTAGTACTACTTGACCCTGGGCATCCTGATGCTTTAGATAATTTTTCTAAAAAACTACGTAAAATGTACACAACAGTTCTTCCAAAATGGCTTGTCTTTTTACTCTTACCCATAGGGGTTATAAGAGTAATGTTTACTAAAATTATTGATAAATTTTCAGTGAATGCTTCTAAAAAAGAAAGAGAGAACATCCAAGAAGCTCTAGACCTCATAGATAAAGGTTTTTATGCCCATAGAGAAGAGTTTGCAAACTTTGAACAACTATCTAAAGAAACCAAAGGACTTGAGTTCAATAATTTTCCGATAGTGATACTCGGTGCAACAGAAACACCGTTTAAGGGTAAAGAGCATCAGGAAGCTATAGAAGTAATGAACAAACTATATAAACAAATGGTATCACATAACCCAAATGGTAAATATATCGCTGTAGACTCTACACATGTAATTCAATTTGAAAAACCTGATTTTGTGGTGGAGACAGTGGAGAATTTTTCTGAGGAGATATTAGAAAATCAGACTCAGGAATAATAAGTTATAATTATATTGATAAAGAAGGAGAAGAAAATGACGCTACTAGAAAACATAAGCAATGACACTCTAACACTAGTCCTAGAACTAGAAAATATACTCAAAAATATAGATAAAAATATAGATAAAAATATCATAGCAACCAAAACAAATGGACAAGGTAGAACTATCAAGCAGATAGTAGGTCATCTCTGTGATAGTGCTTCAAATAATACCCATAGAATTATTCACCTACAGTATCAAGAGAGTCCATTAGTCTTCCCTGACTATTCCAACTTTGGAATCAATGACAAATGGATAGCCATACAAGACTACAACAACTATGAATGGGATGATTTAATTAATCTTTGTAAATACACTAATATTCATATTGCCAATATTATCAAAAAGATTGATAGTTCAAAACTACAAAACAAGTGGATATCGGGTACAGGTACGCAATACTCTTTAGAAGAGATAATTGTGGATTATCCTTTGCATTTTAAGTTACATTTTGATGAAATTTTGGAGTTGATTGAGCAATAGATTTATCTAACTCCATGACTGTATCTCTACAATATTCCCTTCAGGGTCTCGTAAATATGTAAATTTTAGTAGTCCAACACCTTCTACCTCTTTTTCAATTACTTTACCTAACTTACTTGCATTATATTTTAGTGCTTTTTCAAGTATCGCATCTACACTCTCTACTTCAAAAGCAATATGTGTAAAGCCTATATGGTTTGCCATAATTGGGCTATTATCTACCACTTCATCATAAGAAAATATCTCTAAGGTAGGAGCATCTGTATCTTCATATCCAGGTAAGGTCAAATGTACACCCACTTGTCTAGCATTTTTTATTCCTATGGCATCATCTAGCCATTTACCTTTTAAGTCTCTTTGTGGTGGCTTAATTTTACAATCAAAGACACTGATATAAAAGTCAGCAACTTTTTTCCAATCTCTAGCAGCTATATTTGTATGTGCAAATCTCATTATTTCCCCATCAGTTTATTTAAGATTTTAGAATCTTTATCTTTTTCATTAAAATTTAAAATGGCATCTTTTACTCTATGTAAATTACTAGGACAATTAGGAATTACATAATTAATATCTATTATAATCAAACTGTCAAAAGTATATTGACTAAAATAATCCATATATTCACTAACATATACATCTTCATAAATAACAGTAGCGTTACCAATGATTTTTAGTCGTACATTATGATTAAAATCAGGTACTAAAAGACTCACTTTGTTATTGAGTTCTAAGTCTCCAATAGAATGTAAAATACCATTCCCTTGAAAATTAGGAAAAACCAAAGTTTTATCATCAATAACATGTAAAAAACCTTTATCCCCACCTTTGTAATTCAGATTTGGTTGTCCATCAAGAGATGCCGTCGCAAAAAAGAAATAAGTTGTATTTTCAATAAATGCCTGCATTGAATCATTAAGTTTATCTGTATCTAAAGTCTCTAACCAATAATCAGCATTTGCTTTGGTTTTGTATTTATTACGAGCTTGTATATGACCTTTGTGAAAAATATCTTTCATGTTTATCTCTTTTTATGTTGTATAGTGTGCATTGACTTTTACATACTCTTCTGTCAAATCACATCCCCATACTGTTTCAGTATAATCTCCATCTCCTAAAACTATCTCAATGCTCACCTCTTTTTGTTTTAATAATCTAGATATATCATCTAACGGAACAGTATCTTCATCTAGCATGGCTGCATTTATCATAAGTCTATTGCTACCAGTACCAAAGTAAATTGTCAAATCATGGATGTCTACCGTATAGTTAAATACTTTTCCTATAGCCATCACGAAGCGTCCCCAGTTTGGATCAGCTCCATAGATGGCAGTCTTGACCAATGGCGAATTAACAACAGATTTTGCAGTTAAGAGAGCTTGTTCTTGTGTTTGTGCTCCAGATACCGTGAGTTCGATGAGTTTTGTAGCACCTTCCCCATCACGAGCAATCTCTTTTGCAAGATAGATAGCCATTTCCTCTAATGCCTCTTCAAATTTTATCTCATCTACTAATCCACCAAGTCCATTAGACATGAGTACAACAGTATCACTTGTAGAGGTATCAGTATCAATAGATATTCTGTTAAAAGATTTATTTACTACTCTTCTAAGCATATCTTGTAAATGTGTAGAGGAGATATCTGCATCTGAAACAAAATAACATAGCATCGTAGCCATATTGGGTTCAATCATCCCTGCACCTTTTGCAATACCTAGTAGTGTTATATCCCCTATTTTGGCACTAATCCACTTGGGTCTTGTATCTGTGGTCATGATACTTTTAGCAAATGCTTTTATATGTACTTCTGTTTTTCCAAAATCATCAGCTAAAGTTTGACACCCTTGAACAATAATATCCATAGGCAATCGTTGTCCAATAACCCCTGTAGAAGAAGGTAATACCATTTCAGTATCTATTTGACATTGTTTAGCAACAAGTTCACAAATGTGTTTGGAATCTTTAATTCCTTTTATCTCTGTAGCTACATTGGCATTTTTTGAATTTACTATAATCGCTTGTAATTGACCATTAGCTATATGTTCCCTACCTACAATAACTGGTGCACCGGGCATTGTATTTTTAGTAAAAACAGCTGCGACGTTACATGCTACATCAGATAAAATACCTCCAAAATCAAGTGTTTCATCTTTGATACCAATATTTTTTCCAAACCATGAAAAGCCTGGTAC
Source organism: Cyathermia naticoides (assembly GCA_033042655.1). NCBI lineage: Eukaryota > Metazoa > Mollusca > Gastropoda > Neomphalida > Neomphalidae > Cyathermia > Cyathermia naticoides. The sequence continues at coordinate 8,971 of JAUTWP010206998.1, read as the reverse complement.
AACCTGTATATGTTTATCTATTAATGTATTTTTAAAACTCATAATCCCTCTCTATCTTAGCAACTCTAATTTTATAACTACTATACCATACTTCTTTACCAAGTTTTTGAGCCTCTTGGTGTTCAATATTTGCTTTCCATTTTTGAATACTCTCTTCATCTTTCCAGTATGATACTGTAATACCTAGCTCTTCTCTAGCAGATTCAAACCCAAGGAAGCCTTCTTGGCTTTTCAATAATTCAATCATTTTTTCAGACATTGCACGATAGCCTTTATCTTCCTCTATTTTAATAGAAGTAAAAATCACAGCATAGTATGGTGGCTTGGGTGTATTTGCAAAAGGTATGAAGTCTTTCATTTGTTTTTCCTAATTTTTAAATACTTATGTTATTTTATCTTATAAAATTGAAAGGTTCCAAATGCATGAGATTCAACAAATATTTGACTTCATTATCGAGATTGAAAAACTAAAAGGTGTTTATCGTAAAACCAAACCTGTAGGGCTTGATAGATTTGAAAATTCAGCAGAGCATAGTTGGCATGTATCACTTTGTGCCTTGATGCTCAAAGAGTATGCTAATGAAGAGATAAATATAGACCGTGTGATTAAGATGTTGCTACTTCATGACTTAGGTGAGATAGATGCAGGAGATACCATCGTTTATGATAGTCATACTACAGAAGTAAAAGAACAAGAAGATGCAGGGTTTAGACGTATACTACAACTCTTACCAAGAGAACAACAAAATGAGTATTTAATACTTTGGGAGGAGTTTGAAAATGCCCAAACATCTGATGCCAAATATGCAAAAGCCATAGATAGAATCCCTCCACTATTGCATAACCTTCATGGTGAAGGTCACAGCTGGAAAACGCATAATATATCTAAAGAACAAGTCTTCGCTGTTAACAGTAAGATTGCAAATGGCTCTCAAAAGGTTTGGGATGTACTTAAAGATAAGCTTGATAATGCAGTAGATGTAGGAATGTTAAAGTAATAATATTAATCTTCTTTCATCTCCCTCTTAATCCGACTCAAACTCTGAGGAGTAATTCCCAACAATGAAGCCAAGTGGTAGTCGGGTAGCAATTCTTCATAAAGAGGAGTATGCTTTTGAATATAAGTATACCGTTCTTTGGCATCGAGTCGTGACCATTTTTTACGCTCAACTAACTTGACCAACTGCTCTTCTGCTAGTAGTTTTCCAACTCTCATCCACCGTATGTCACTCTCATAAAGTGCTTCTATATTGGTATAGTCAGTAATATAAACGGAACAATCTTCTAACGCTTCACAAAAGAGTTCACCCTCGCTTTGGGTAATGTAGCTTATGAAGTCACCTAAAAATGGGTCGAGAAAAGTTTGCTCTTTGTTTACATGAAGCACAAGAGTTATATCTTTACCATCAGGTGTTAGAATGTAAGTTCGTGCTGAACCATTTGAGATGTAGTAGGCTTGGTTACATACCTCTCCTGCCTTATGAATGTTCTCACCTTTTTTAAAATGTTTGAGTTTATAAAATTTGGTAGCATCATGCCACTCTTCATCATTTAATTCTATTAGTACGTTACTGTAGGCTCTTAGTTTTTCCATGCGAAATATTACCATAGGTGAATGACAAACATTCTAAATCTCTGTAAGATTAGAGAAAAAAGTAAAAGGTCTCAGATGAATCATCAAATTATTATCACACCTAGTAGAGTGCTACATGGAGAAAAAGTATCCATAATATTCAAAGGTTTTTTACCTTATCAAGAACTAAGCATTAAAGCCACACTCATAGACAAAGAGAAAAGAGTTTGGTCATCTATGGCTACTTTTCAAGCAAATGAACAGGGTATTGTAGATGTGCAAAAAGATGCCCCACTCTCAGGTTCATACCAAGGGGTTGAGCCTATGGGACTTTTTGTCTATATGGAAGAAGAGAATACTAAAGAAAAAGTTGCATTTTGGGAAAAAGGATTACACTCATCCATAGTTAATTTCTCTGTCATACTAGAAGAAAAGGAAGTCGCATCAGATTCTGTTGAACGCTATCTTTTAGAAGACTCTGTTCAACAAGAGAAGTTACCCAATGGATTACAAGGCAGACTCTTTTTACCTCATAATGGAGTTGCTAAAAAAGTCGTTATCTGTCTCTCAGGCTCTGATGGTGGCATACCCAATGAGATGGCTTCCATCTTTGCTTCTCATGGTTTGGCTTCTATGTCCTTGGGTTACTTTGCTCATGAAGGGCTACCTAAAAACCTTGTTCAAGTTCCTATGGAATATTTTGAAAAAGCCTTCAATTTTATAGAGAACCATCCCCAAATAGATACAACCAACATTGCTGTCGTAGGTGGTTCACGAGGTGGAGAGTTGGCACTTCTTTTGGCTTCACGTTATGCTCAAATCTCTTCTGTTGTTGCCTATGCTCCCTCTCATCTTTTATGGTCAGGTTATGGAGACTATAAAGAGATGAAACATTCATCATGGAGTTACCAAGGCAAAGAGCTACCTTTTGTGCAAGTTAAAATGCCTTTGGGTAAGTTATTCAAATACTTTTTTTCAAAAAAACCTATTGAGTTTACTTCAACCTTTCTACACAGTCTGAAAAATGAAGTAAAAGAAGAAGCTATCATAGCTGTAGAGAATATCCAAGGTAATGTGTTACTCATCTCAGGAGAAGATGACAAAATGTGGTGTTCTACACTTATGGCTAACAGAGTTATGAACCGATTAAAAGAGCATAATTTTTCTTATAACTATAAACACCTAAGCTACAAAGGTGCTGGGCATTTCATTACCTTACCTTACTATCCATCAACACATAAAAATATTATCCACTCTCATGACAAAAAGGTTTATGCTTTGGGTGGAAGTACCGTTGGAGATTTACGAGCGAGTGAGGATTCTTGGGTTAGGGTTCTTAAATTTTTGAAAGAGTAAATTTTACTTTTTCACCCTCTCTACCACCTCATCCAAAATTTCAAAAACCAAAGTCAAATGCCCTATACCTACTCGGTAAATACACTTATTATTTGACATTAAAACGTTTATGTGACATATGTAGCTGATAGTATTTTGTAAAATGGCTATACTTCTTCCATAAAAATTTAGGAGATTTTATGGAAGATTTAGAAATTTTTCCTTTTATAAAAGATTTTACAGAAGTAGAAAAAGAAAAGTTTAGCTCTTTTTTGCAACCTATGTCTGCTAAAAAAGGAACGATTATACACTATCAAGGTGATATATGTAGTAACAGTCTACTGGTTACAAAAGGCACAGTACGTCTCTATTCACAACCTACTGACTTTGCAGAAGAACTCACACTCTATACACTAAACGCAGGAGAACAGTGTCTATCACAAATTACTTCTGAAGTAAAAGAGATACCCACTATTCCCTCAGCTGTAGCAGAAACCGATGTAGAAGGCTATATGGTTAACAAAGAAGAAATGGAGGCATTTATCTCTTCTATACCTGCCTATCAAAATTATATCATTACGCTCTATGCTAAAAAAGTTGCTGAATTAACCACGACCATTCAACAGGTTAAATTTAAAAATTTAGATGAACGCATTATGGACTTTTTACGTAAAAATGAAAAGAAGACTATCTCTATAACACACAGTGATTTGGCAAATAAATTAAATACTTCTCGTTCTGTTGTCTCTAGGGTTTTAAAGAAACTAGAAGAAAAAAAGATGCTTAGTTTGCATAGAGGTTATATTGAGTTACATCATTAAAAAAGGTACAAAATGTATAAAAAACTAGAAACACTTATGGGCTCTTTCGCTTCTTTCATCTACGAACACCCCAAAAGAATTATTCTTATTGTGTTACTCACTATACTGTTACCACTGTATCATTTACCACAAATAAAAATGGATACATCAACTGAAGGATTCATGCATGATGATGACCCAGTTTTAATAACTTACAATAAATTTAGAGATGATTTTGGACGTGATGAGATGGTTGTCATTGGTATAAAGAATAATAATATATTCTCTCAAAAATTTCTCACAACCTTAAAAGAGATGCACAATGAAATAGAAAACAAAGTACCTTATGTACATAAAGTCACATCTCTTTATAATGTCAGAAATACACGTGGAGAGAAAGATACATTACTCACCAATGATTTATTAGACCCCTTCCCTAACAATTCAAAAGCTATAGAACAGATAAAAAAACAAGCCCTAGCCTCACATTTTTACAAAGATTTATTACTTAGTAAAGATGCCACTATGACGATGATGATTATAGAGACTGATACCTATTCTCATGAAGGAGAAGAAGAATTTGAGTTAGAGTCATCCTTCATAGATGATATGCAAGCTTCAGCTACCTCTAGTGATGGAAAAAAGTTTTTAACTGATCAAGAAAATAATAAACTTATAGATGCCGTACAAAATATTGTAGAAAAATATAAAAAGAAAGGTTTGGAACTTTATGTAGCAGGTTCACCTGTAGTAAACAATGCCTTAAAAGCACATATGATGGAAGATATGGCTCTATTTATGTCACTCACCTTTATCATTGTACTTACTTTTTTATACGTGATATTTAGACGTTGGACTGCTGTTGTTTATCCGCTTGTTGTCATTATACTGTCACTTATGAGCACTGTGGGTATGATGGCTTGGCTAGGTGTGATGTTTAAAATTCCCACCCAAATAGTACCATCACTACTCATTGCAGTATCTGTAGGTGCTACCGTACATATTTTATCTATATTTTTTGATGATTTAAACAGATACCATGATAAAAAACAAGCCCTTATTCACACCTTTAAGCACTCTGCTTTAGCCATTATTATGACTTCTGTGACTACTGCTATTGGTGTAGGGTCTTTTGCGGGCTCCGAACTTGCACCATTTTCAGATTTAGGTACTTTTGCATCGCTAGGCGTGATGATTTCTTTGTTCTTAACACTCACGCTTTTACCTGCATTATTGGTTATAACATCTATAGTAGCAACAGAAAAAAAAGAACTTACATGGATAGATAATTTTATGAAAAAATTGGCTATTATCCCTGTACGTTATACGAAAGAAATTTTGATTGCATCAACTATTGGTATTGTTCTTGCCCTCATCTCTGCATCACAGATCACCCCCTCATATAATCCCCTGTTATGGTTTAAAAAAGCAGAGGTACATCGTGTAGCTACCCAGACTATTGATACAAAAATGCATGGTTCTACAACCATAGAGATAGTCATAGATACCCAAAAAGAAAATGCATGGGTAGCTCCTGAAAAGTTAAAAAAACTAGATAAACTTACCCAGACGATAGCAGCCTATAAAGATGAATATATCGAAGTAGGTAAAGTCTTTTCTTTAGTGAGTATAGCCAAAGAAACCAATCGTGCATTACATGAAAATAGTGAGAAGTTTTACACAATACCTGAAGATAAAGACTTACTAGCACAAGAGTTATTACTTTTTGAAAATAGTGGTTCTGACGACCTAGAAGATGTTGTCGACTCACAATTTTCTAAGGTGAGAGTCACTGTAAAAGTACCTTGGGTAGATGCCATAAAAGCAAAGAATATAATGACTTTTTTAGATGCACAGATAACAAACACTTTTCCTAACGACAATGTCGCCATTACTGGTATGGTGCCTCTACTTATTAATACCTTTTCCAATGCTGTTTTTTCATCTATTCAAAGTTATGTCATTGCCTTTTTTGCTATTACTTTTGTTATGATGTTTATTTTAGGCTCTGTACGACTAGGGCTGTTAAGCATGATTCCCAATATCGTACCTATCTTAGCAGGGCTTTTTTTAATGTATATCACAAATATGGCACTAGATATCTTCACACTACTCATAGGTTCTATTGCTATTGGTTTGGCTGTAGATGACACTATACATTTTATCCATAATTTTAAACGTTATTATCTTGAGTATGGTGACAGTACTAAAGCTATAGAAAAGACCTTCCTCACCACAGGTAAAGCGATGTTCATTACGACAATGGTACTATCTTCAGGATTTTTCATCTATTTTACTTCTTCAATGATTGCTATCCAAAACTTTGGTGTTTTAACGGGGTTCATCATTCTATTTGCATTAATATCTGACCTGCTATTAGCCCCTGCTTTGATGATAATAGCAGCAAAACGTGGATGGATAAAAGATAAGGAGGAATAAATACCTTAACATTGAGATTGCTGATTTAAGTGTAAACTTATTTAAAAAGAGTGGAAATTATCCACAAACATAAAGGAGTTAATTTTGAAAATAATAAAAAGTTTTTTTACACTATTGGGAGGTATAGTTTTTATATCTTTATTGATTATAGGTATAAAATATGGATCAAGTATAGTAAAAATGGATGCAAAAGCTCTAGGTTTATATGCTGACATGGCAGATAATATACTCACATCAGGTGACCCTGCAAAAGGTATGATTATCAAACGAAAACTTCTCATAGAAGATGGTGTCTCCAAGCAAGAGGCTATTGATAATGCAAACGAAATCATGGATGAAATAGCAGATGAACACGGACTAGCAAAAGTAGATGTGAAAACCATGCCAAGAGGTGGTAAATTTATGAAAGATGGAGGGTTATATACTCAAATTCGTTCTTATTGTTCTCCTACGATTGCAGATGTATTCTTAAAACACTCAGGTGAATTTATAGGTTTTATGCCGTGTAGAGTAGGTATTGTAGAAGATGAAAAAGGTGACATCTGGCTGTATACTATGAATATGGATTTGGCTATTCATGGAGGACATGAACTTCCACCTAAAATGCTTGAGTTAGCAAATGTAGTGAAAGAGTCAATGAATCAAATGATAGAAAAAGGTGCAATAGGTGAAGACTAACATCTTCTCTATATATCGTCATTCCCTTTCATCTCCCTCTTTATCCGACTCAAACTCTGAGGGGTGATGCCTAACACAGTAGCATACTGATAGTCAGGGAGGACTCTCTCATACATAGGGGCTACATTTTGCATAAGTAAGTATTTCTCTTTTGCCGTGAGTCTGCTCATCATTTTGGTACGTTCTATGAGTGTGACTATTTGTGAGTCTGAGATGATTTTACCTAGTTTCATCCACTTTAGTCCACTCTCGTAAAGCCTATCTAGCTCCCTAAACTTCACAATATACACCACACTATCACACAGTGCTTCACAAAAGATGTCACTTTCTCTTTGTGTGAGGTAACTTATATAGTCCGCTGAAAAAGGGTCTAATACTTCGCCCTCTTGATGATAGTTGAGTCCCCATGTGATGTCTTTTCCTTCAGTGTCTATCATATACATACGAAAGATACCCTCAGAGACATAGTAAATATTTTCATGTATCTCACCTGCCATAAAAATCTCTGCACCTTTGGCATAGACCTTTTTTCTAAAGAGTGAAGCCACCCTCTCCCATTCTTCATCGTTTATCTCTATTTTATCTTCTATATATGCTCTTAAAAATTCCATAGAGTATTCTATCAAAAGTAACTTACTAGATGTGAATGATTATTATCTCATTTAATTCTCATTTAATTGTGGAATAATACTCGTAAATAATATGAAATACAATTCAAAGGTAACCTATGGAACTTATAATTACACCCAAAAGAGTCCTTTGTGGAGAAAAAGCATCTATACAACTTAAAGGTTTTTTACCTAAACAAAAACTAACTATCAATGCATCCTTTCAGGAAAAGGAAAATAAAATATGGTCTTCTTCTGCTACCTTTGTCTGTAACGAATTAGGAGAACTTGATTTGCACAAAGCTGCTCCATTATCTGGTTCATATCAGGGTATAGAACCGATGGGCTTATTTGTCTATATGAAAGAAGAAAATTCCAAAAGAGGTTTCGCATTTTCCCCAAAAGGGTTAGATGCTACTCATATAAAAATTTCAGTAATTGTTGATGATAAAGAAGTAACAACAGAAGTATTGGAACGTTATCTTTTGGAACCGACTGTGACTAAAGAAATTCTCACTGTAGATGGATTAAAAGGTACTCTATTCCTGCCCAATAAAAAGCTAAATCAAAAAGTAGTGATTTGCCTATCTGGTTCAGGTGGAAATCTACCCCATGAAAGAAGTGCTATACTTGCATCACATGGAATAGCTTCATTGTCTCTTGGTTATTTTGGACATGAGGGATTACCTACTTATCTTAGTAGAGTTCCTTTAGAATATTTTGAAAAAGTTTTTGAATTTTTAGATAAAAACCCCTATATTAATGAAAAAGATATTGCTATATTAGGTAGCTCTCGTGGAGCAGAACTGGCGCTTCTTTTAGCTTCTAGATATACTCAAATTAAATCAGTCATCGCATATACTCCTTCACATACTGTATGGAGTGGAGTTGGTCATTATAAAGAGCAAAATAGTTCTACATGGAGTTATAAAAATAAAGAACTCCCTTTTATAAAATGTAAATTATCATTATTTAAATGGTTTGAATATTATTTTTCAAAAAAGCCTTTTAAACTTACCTCAAGTTTCATATGCAGTCTAAAAGGTAATATAGATGAAAGAGCCATCATTCCAGTAGAAAATATTCAAGGAGATATTTTACTTATCTCAGGAAATGATGACCAAATGTGGTGTTCAACACTTATGGCAAATAAAATAATGAGCCGACTCAAAAAATATAATTTTCCCTACAAATATGCACATCTTAGCTATAAGGATGCAGGACATTTTATAACTATCCCATACTTCTCGTCTATAGACAAAGATATACTTCTTGGTAAAAGAATTTATGCCTTTGGAGGTACTACACTTGGAAATTTGAGAGCTAGTGAGGATTCTTGGCAAAAAGTTTTAGATTTTTTAAAAAGATAGACATAAACATAAAATCTTAACTTACCATATGTGAATGACAAAATTTCTAAAACACACTACAATAACACAATTAAACAACAAGGAAACTACGATGTCACAAGTCATTATGTTTTTACTCTTTCCTATAGGACTCTATTTTTACTTCTTTAAAGAGCGTCCCTCTCGTCC
>JAUTWP010206887.1:0-16062 GCA_033042655.1 Cyathermia naticoides | reverse complement strand
TGAATGACGTCCAATAACCGATAATGATAAAAATCAATGTGTTCCAGTGGCGTCGTTAAACAAAACAAACTTTACTGATTATCAAAAAACAATGTGCTTTAGTGGTGTTTATTTAAAACTATTTTTCTCTTGTTTTCAGATATAGTTTCTGATATTTCTGTACAAGCTAGAGAAATGATGAGCGACGCAGAAATTCTTCAACCCGAAACAGATGAAATGTCTGACGCGGAAGTTCAAAGCTTAATGTCGAATGATTCAAATGAAACAGTTGTAAGGGAGACTACTCTAATAACCAACTCTCCTTTTGTTGAATCAGTGACGGATTTGGATGTGGATACAAAAGACGCTGAATTAACAAAAGATGATATTGGTGAGTCTGAAAAAACAACTCAAAAGGATTTTGATGACGTTGAAAAGGACAAACAGGGTGTAGGTGAGTCGGAAAAGGAGAAACGGGAAGAAGACGAGTCCAAAAAAAAAACACAAGCGGAAGTAGGCGACTCTGAAAAGGAATCAAAACAATTGAATGAATTTGAAAAAGAAATGCAAAAAGATTGTGACGATGTTGAAGGAGAATCACGTGGGAAAGTCAGTGACAGTGATGGCGATGACAATTTCCACGACGTGTCTGACGGCGTCACCAACGTGGAGGTGACGGACGAGAACAAAGTTAACAATAATGAGTGTGACAAAGTGGGGAATAATTTAGAAATGGAATTTTTCACCGAGGGTGGCTCGGCTAGCGAGAGAAAATCTATTGATTCAGTCATATCAGAGGTTACCACGGTAACAGAGTCTTCAGAAACGCTGACCACGGAGTCTGTGTCGGCACTCGACGTTGTACAGGTTTCCATAACAACAGACCTGGATGAAGGTGGTGCTAGTGACCTTGACCTTGACTTCAGTGTTGTTCCTAATTCTGTTGTGCACGGAGAAACAGATTTAGACACAGTATGCAAATTAGAGCAGATGACATTAACTGAAACGGATAAAGGCAACAGGGAAAACAGGGAAAAGTGTGATTCCGAAACGAAAGCGGAAACGGAAGAAAAAACACAGGGTGGCATAACAGGCCCTATAGAAATATAAAATATATCTGTCCATATGTGTAAATAATATGCCCTGATGCCCTTATCTGTATAGTTTGACATAGTTGTATGTTTAAACAATTGTATCTTTATACAATAATATCCCAAACCCATTGTCACTCTGCCTTAATTTGTTTTTTACCAGTAGAAATTTAATTATATTTGCTATGAACATCCTGGTAGAAGAGGAGTGCTATAACAGTCTGGCTCTGAATGTAGACGTTAAACAACATAACCTGACCTGTTACTAGAATGTTGGACGCAGTGAATAGCTTGAACCATAAACAGCGCCCAGTAGAGGTGTCTGCTATAACAGCCTGGCTCTGAATGTAGACGTTAAACAACATAACCTGAGCTGGTAGCAGAGAATGACATTTGATATTCATAATTATTTTGTTTTTCTTTGAGAACTAGTGAGGTGGTATTTGTGCATGCTAAACAGTCAAGTGAGTGTTCGTGTGTCTAACACAGGCAGCTCTTGTTAGTCCCTCGATACCCTCGATAACAGCATGATCCATCAATAATACAATCTTTTACAATTTTGAGTAATTTACTTTGTTATTCAATGTCATAACATGATCCATCAATAATAGATAAATATTCTAAATTCAATCTTTTATGATAAGTAATTTTACTTTGTTAGTTATTCAATGTCATAACATCATTATCTGTCAATAAATAACATTCTAAATGCAATCTTTTATGATAAGTAATTTACTTTGTTATTCAATGTCATAACAGTTCAATCTGTCAACAATAAATAAATATTCTAAATGCAAATATTTTTCCTTTGGGAACAACCTCTGGCCCTGGTCAGAAGTTGCTCCCAATGGGAGCGTGCTTGAACAGTTATCTGATGGAAGCATCTAAACATGTCTACCTTACCTGACGTGCAATTTTTAATAATGTTAAGTAATTTACTTTGTTAATTTACCAATACCATGATAAATATGATCTGTCAAGAATAGATAACATTCTAAATACAATCTTTTATAATGTTGTCATATTTACTCTGTCCGACTGTCTGCCTCTCTGTCTGTATGTATGTCAACCTAAACATCTTTTATAATGTTAAGTCATATTTACTCTGTCTGCATGCCTTCCTGTCTGTCTGTCTGCCTGTCTGACCATCTGTCTGTCTGAGTCTGTCCATCTTAAATAGATTAATATTTTAAATGCTATCTTTTATAATGTTAAATCATAATGTCTGCCTTCCTGTCTGTCTGTCTGCCTGTCTGTCCATCTGTTTGTCTGAGTCTGTCCATCTTAAATAGATTAATATTTTAAATGCTATCTTTTATAATGTTAAATCATAATGTCTGTCTGTCTGTCTGTTTGTCTGACAGTCATGTTGATATCTAAGTGGTTTAAAAGTTTTTTCACTGCTGATATTACATCTTGAGACAAACTTGTGTTTTCATTAAACATTTAAATCATTTCTATTTTCTTTTTTTATACACAAGTTGAGGCAAGTCTACTTCTAATCAAATTTGAACAGTTTGGTTGCAAAACAAGATAAATGCCAATAGCATTGTTTTGAGAAAAACAACAAAAATTATAGTGTTATAAAGGAGTGGGATGTAGCTCAGTTGGTAGCGTGCCTTCCTTTGAAGCAGTCGGTCATTGGATCGATCCTTACTGGATTTTCTGCAGTTTGGGCTATTTTCCATTCCATCCAGTGCTTCACAACTGGTTCAACAAAGGCTGTGGTATGTGCAGTCCTGTCTGTGGGAAAGTGCATATAAAAGATCCCTTGCTGCTTAATGAAAAGAGTAGCCTATGTGGCAGCAGCAGGTTTCCTCTGATGAAATGTGTCAAAATTACCATATGAATGACGTCCAATAGCCACTGATAAGATGAAAAAATCAATGTACTCCAGTGGCGTCGTTAAACAAAACAAACTTTACTTTATTCAATGATGACACTACAGCACACCAATTCTTTGTTAATCATTAACTATTGGATGTCAAACATATGGTAATTTTGACAGTTTTAATTAGTAGCAAGGAATCTTTTATATGAATCATCCCACAGATAGGATAAAACCTACATCACCCTTTGTTCAGTTATGGAGCACTCATTGGGATGAAAAAACCACAATCAGATAATGGTTCAACCGGGGAGGTTTGGTTCATTCCCATCCTGGGCAGGGTATCCAGCATGTTCGGACATCATGCCTAGGAGGGGCGTGCTTGAACCCTTATTTGTGATGTAAGCACATAAAAAAATGTTTCCATTCCAGGTTTGGTCCTTTGATGCAATAACCTCTACCAATTAGGCTAGATCTCACCCCCAGATTACCAGAGAATATACACTGAAAAATTCTTCTCAGTGGACCCTTTTCCAGTTTGAGCTATTTTCCATTCTAGCTAATGGTTCATCAAAGACCGTGATATGAGCTGTCCTGTATGTGGGAAGTGCATATATAAACAATCCCTTGTTACTTATTGGAAAGAGTAGCTGGTAGTGGGTTTCCTCTAAAAACAAACTGTGCTAGAATGACCATATATGTTTGACATTCAATATTTAGCCAATTATTAAACAATCAATGTCCTCTAGTGGTGTCGTTAAATAAAACAAAGTTGACTTTAAATAAAAATTTACCTTGAATATAGCATTGTTTCTTTCTTGTATCAAACTCTCCATGTTCACATTGTTTGCTGTATTCAGACACTTAATCTTAGCTAGTAATTGTTTGCCTTGTTCATTGATAATGTTTCTGTTGTCACTGCTGAATGCATCCTATTTAAATATAAAATAACATAATAATATCCATTCAGTTTTCTCTTTTAAATGTTAGCATATAAAAAAGATAACAATTATTTTTTAATAGTGCATAGGAATTTAAAATTAAATAATTTCACATATAATTGTAATTGATTGGAACAGAATACACTAAAATATTTAAAATTATTTTCAAGACATAAAGGCCAAGTCACGGTCTCTCTATGTTAAAAACAACATACCTGACAACTATTATGGCTATGCTTATGAATAAGTGTCACTGGCTGACATGGAGGTGATTGAACACGTATTTAGTGATGTAAGCAGGTTAAACATTTTTCCATTCCATGACATGGACATGATGAAAATGTTCAAAGACCTAGTACCCTCACTGTTTTGAAAGTGGTGCATGAGTGCATGCAATCATAATCTTATGAAAATATCCCTGGAACTTTGTCTTGTGCAAAAACAATTTTGAACAAGACAGTTTTATTATTTGGATTACTGACTGAACATATGGTATATTATTTTCTAAGCTAATTAAAAAACCTATAATGATGCAGACAATTTTGGCTTTTTCAGATAAACTTATTTGTGGCTAGGCATTCACATCTGTACCTCAGACAGACTCATTAAAATCTGAGTAGGTGACAGAGTAAACATCGTGCCATCAATATCCTGGTAGCAGGTTTCCACCACTCCACTCAGAGGGTCAGGGGTCACACTGAAATTCTATGTGTCAGTCAATTAAAACTGTTGACTTTAAGACAAAATGAAAGACACAAAATGAGGGCTTTTCCGATGCTGAAATGGATGCCATATAAAAAGTACAAAGCATCAATGTTTGCCAGGGCTGCCGTTAGTTTCCGGAGCAAGTCGTAGTACGAGAATTGAATCGCCAGTGGAAATGGAAAAAATCGTTCTTGGAGGTAGAAAATGTTTACCCTCATTTATTGGTAATTGAATTGAGAAAGTCAACATTCATTATTTCTAACTGAGGCTTGGAGTCGCTATGTACTCCCGCCTTTCATAACACACTTAAAACATTTTTACATGCTCCACTACGATGACCAAGAACACAAGCACTGAGACGTCACCTCACTCCATTCCATGTACTCAACATTACCATATACTAGTATATTTTATAAACATGAACAAGACTCTTTTTAATATTATTTGTCTGTTAGTGGGAGGTCCCATTAAAATGTTATGATAATTTGTAAGTCACCTCAGTCTATTCCGTGAATTTAACATTCACATACATATTTCATAAACATGAACAAGATTCTATTTAATATCATTCGTCTGTCAGTGGGAGGTCTCATTATAATGTTGTCTTGATAATTTGTAAATACCGAGATAAAGCACAGTTGTAGTGCGACAGAACAGAAATGGTAAGAGGTTGAGCTTTGTGCCGTGTCTGCTGAAAGCAATCAGATTGGAAAATCTACCATGAACATGGTGTAACTGTCCTCTTCATGTACAAGTATGTAATTTGAACTGATCACAAATTCTAGAGTAGGGTGTAATGGTGTGTTTTATTAGTGACAGGTTTTTATCATGTCTATACAGTCTACATGGTGTAACTGTGCTCTTCAGATAAGAGTGAGTAACCGAAGCTCACTGGTGACACCAAGGATGAATACAGTAAAACCTCTCTAAACTGGACACCCATGAGACCAAGTGAAATGTCCAGTATTCAGAGGTGTCCAGTTTTCAGGGGTTAGATTTATACTAAATGGACACATTGGGACCAAATTGTTTTTCCGGTTTTGAGGTGATTCCCATTTAGAGGGGGTTCAGTTTAGAGGAAGTCTTGTTTAGAGGGGTTTCACTGTATCATAAGGCGATATATTCATCTCAAAGCACCTTTCTTTTAAAATGTTAAACTAAAACAGTATAATCCTTTGGTACAATTAAAGGAAAGAGAAATTTACATAATTAGTCCATTAGTCAAATTCAACATAAATATTCATATTATTGTACCAACTTAGAACTGTACACAGAAAAAAGATGTTATCACTATTTATAATAATACAACATTTTATTTTCCTCTACATGTATGCAAAGCAGTACAAACATAGAAACCATATACAAGTTGGTCAACAGATGTCCGACATTATAAATTTTGGCTATTCAAATATAGAGGCTTGTACTTTTGTCTAAAATTGCACCACCTTTCAAAACCTCTTGCATATGGAGCTGTTTATTCTACTGAGCTTATGCAAAATACAAATAGTATTACAACAATATTACTATCATGAAAAGACACTTTTTTTTTTTTATCATTATGCATCCACCAATGTGCATTTAGCAGAAATAGAATAAAATAAAATTTAATTGTTACCTATTTTTAATCAAATTTTTCTTTTGTTATTATTTTTTTAATTGAAAAACAATGTTTCCTATATATTTTTTTTTAAATGTATACATTTTTAACAAAAAACTATGACACCACCATAATTGCTCAAAATAGCAGATATGAATTAAAATGGTATCTTAATTATGTCTGGAAACATATTTTCTGCAAGTCAAAACAAGTCAAATATAAATTATTTTTTATTTTTATTCCATCCTCTGCAGAAGGAAAATTCTATTTGAAAAATTGGTAACCCTAAAAAAAAGTATGGCGCAACTATCAGTTTCAAATTAATAATTATAACAATTATTCAAACCTTTGGAAAGTCACCATCCTCATCAAAAGAACTGCTTTCATCTGTCCTATGATAAAAAAAACGTGTTTGTTGTTTATTAAAAAAAACAATAATAATAATAAATGGCTGTTGATGGTGAAATATGCAAACATTTATAAAATGCAAATAGCTTTATATTTAGTTTAAAATACATTCAAATGTATTGGTAGTGTGTTTGATGGACATGACTGTAGCTACTATAGGGCCCATAAGTCAAGTAAACAAATTTAACATCAACTTTCAGAACTAGTTGTTATATCAGAGGCCCATATTTTGCTCCAGTTGTGTCCCAAGACATCCCATAAATAGTTGTTACAGCAGTTTTATCTGTAGAACATACCTGCTGAAAATAGCATCGGCTTCTGCAATACGTTCTCGTTCCATCATGGCACCTTTCTCCATCATAGCGGCATCTCGGACTTCCTGTGCAGCAAGCAAGTCCTGCGTCAATGCTAAAACAATTAAAAATAAATACAATGTACATGTATATATATATATATATATTTTTTTTTTTAATTAATGAGGAATCATATGATAGAACCCACAACTAAAACTAAAAGTAAAATGTATTAAATGCATCCATGATGTCAATATAAATTATGTAAAAATTAATTTTTTAACATTATTGTTACATTATGATTTAGTAGGACTCCGGGAAGAATAGTTTTGTACTAACTGAATTACCTTCTATAACTTTATAAATAAAGTATTATTAGTATTAATATCACAGTCAGTTCTCCACAACTGGATGACGGCTGTGGTATGTATTATCCTGTCCTTGCTACTAATGGGAAAAAAATAGTGGATTCCCCTGAAACTGTGTCATAATAACCATATTTGACATCAAATAGCCGATGATTAAAAAAACAATCAATGTGCTCTAGTGGCATCATTAAATAAAACAAACTTTAAACTATTATTATTATTTTTTTTTTTATTATTATTACTGATTATTTTTATTATTACTACCGACCTACATGTGAATTTGTAGGTTTTCCAAAGTGACAACAACTCAAATATACATGCAAGATTAGACTAAAATCTTCATCAGATTAAATAGCAATAAAATATTTTTAAAAACTGCATTTAATTTATTGTTTAATTACATGACATTATATTGCTTAATCACCAAATACAGAATACCAAATAAGGTAACTATGTTATAAAATCCTCTGTACAATGTTTTGTTTAACAAAAAATGTGTAGTAGATATTTTTTCAGACATAGACACCAAATACTACTTTATTAAATACAGACATGGGGCATTGGTTCAAATGGTTAAGAAAACAATAGATCTATTTATAAAGATCAATCATAGTATTTCTTGCAATACCATTATAAAGATTAAACATCAAGTACTTAGGTTACTCATTTTTCATTAGCATGGACATATTTTTAAGCACTTTCCCAAAAACCAATCAGCACATACTAAAACTTTAAACACATGACCTATAGTACTTTAAGACATTCTATTGATAAGCAACACACATACACATACTGTCACAGGTGCAGTGGATGGCTTAACCATAAATGGCACCTGAGAGAGGCATCTGCTATAACAGCCTGACTCTGAATGTAGACGTTAAATATAAAAAAATATCGGAGAGAGCGGCTGATGTGACAGCAGCGGATTTTCTCTAAAACTATCAGAATTACCATGTTTGACGACCAATACCTGATGATTAAAAATAATCAATGCGCTCTAGTAGCGTCATTAAATAAAACCAACGCTACTTTTTGTATGCTAGGACATGCCTATACAGCACATTTTATGACATATTAAAATAAGTATATATCTTCCTTGCATATGTGTCTCAACTGTCATATTTGACAGCTAATAACTGATTGTACAATGCAACTATGCCTAAACGCATTTGATTTGTAAAGGCAATAAAAACGAAATAAAATCCATAATCATATAAAACGTCTTTTTTCCAATATAAAACATAGTTAAGTCTATGTAGTGAGCGTGTTTCTTGTCTATACCATCCTATATTATCATAAATTATGATCGACATCTTACTCTCGACAAATACATAATGTAAGCGTGCTATTAAAAATGCACTCACTTTTTCATTATTTTATCATTATTTTACTAATGCAAAATACAAACATGAGTATTAATGAACTCGTATGCGTTCCCTATCAATGGGTATCGTCCATGCTTATATGCTATTCTTTTATTTCTAAAAAGTTTGTTTTGTTTAACGACGCCACTGGAACACATTGATTTTATCATCATCGGTTATTTTTATTTAACTTATGGTCATTTTGACACACATTTTTAGCCACATGGCTACTCTTTTTTCGATAAGCAGCAAGGGCTCTTTTATATGCACTTTTCCATAGACAGAACAGTACATACCACGGCCTTTGATGAACCAGTTGTGGACCACTGGTTGGAACGGAAAATTTTCCAGTTATCACTAGCCATGTTAATATTAATGCTCACGCATTTGTTTTGGTTTAAACAATATTTATTATACATAAAACTATCTTAGCCTATATTCTTTTAAGTATGGTAGTGAAATGTTTATGGTAATATGCACTGATGTACATAGTTCAAACAATAACACATAGCCATATTGTATTTATGTCTGAAACATACATTTATTGCTAGAATTATTTATTTCATATAACCGAAAATTATATTTTTTTAATATACAGGTGCTATTCAACATATATATTAGTCGATAGACATAATTTATCAAGTGTGTCTTTCAAATTAAATAAATTTAAAATGATTGCAAAAGGTAATGGAAAATTAATGTTAGTGTTTACTACTACATTCATTGAAAACCGATTTGTTTTGTTTTAATATCCAAGTCTTAAAATAGGCCTACAATTTATCTATTGTGTCTTTCAAATAAATACATTTAAATTATTGCAAAATGTAATGTCAAATTAATGTTAGTGCATACATTGTAGTACAGTATACTAAGTACAACATATAAGCATGAAACGTGGAATGCCAAATATTTACTCAATGAAATTATGCAACACATAAAAGCGCATTAAATGTCAAGTACATGTACATACAGCTGTTTACAAAATACCAGCTAGTATTAATATTATTATAGAAATTAATTAGTTAGCTTATCTGAAGTGTGGTTTCTCTGTCTAAAAATATGTTGTCCTTTTTTAAATCTTAGCGACTACAGTTTGTATTTTGTGCGAAAATTAGTTTTTCAAGTTGTTTTGAAATATTTTATCGATCATAACCACCAGGATTATACAACAGCCTGTACACATGCTTTTAGATTATATAAAATGGATATCATACCCTGCATTATGTTGATAATACTTGATAAATGACGGCACACAATCATTCTAATTGATTGATTGAAACATATTTTATTGATTTACAAAAACAAATGGATTAGGCACATTATCTATTACATAAATGCATTTTATAAATATGAACAAAAATAAATATTTCTAATCATTCTAATTATCGTAATATAGAATAATAATAAGCGTGTATATACATAATATATAATGTTTGAGTGTGTGTGAAAATGTATAAGAAGATAACATTAGCAAATATTAACGGCAAAGTTCACAAGACAAATTTAATTAGCCTGCTGTAAAGTCTATGCACCTGGTTTGAAATGCACCTGCTAGAAACGACACAGTATCTGTGATTATCTTTCATACGCGATAAAAACAAACATGAACCAACAACCTATTTTGAGAAAATATCCATTGCCAGCTGACAGTTTCCTTTTATTAATAGTAGCAACAGATGCACGTAAATAATTATTTACCGTTTCTTATGATTATCGTTTTAATATAAATATAAATATTTTAAAGCATAATTAAGTTTAAATATTAATGTTTTTATGGGCGAATTGTAATTAATTAAAACATTTAATATTGTTTACATTTAAACATTATGTTCAGTGGTTGTCAGCCATATTCCAGACGTGTTACATAACAGATTCAATCATTCGACAATGGGTCAAGGCTGTCGGCAGGAATAAAACACTCCCCGGAAAATGAAAATAAAATCCCCCAACACATAGTGTGCAAAGATACTGTTACAATTAATTTTACATTTGAAGCTAAAATTACAGTTAATATGCATTCACGTAAAAGACTGTTGGAAATTTTCCTATTTTATAATTTATTTCTGGACAAAGCCAATACTATTTTGAAAATACAGTCCGTGTATGCAACACATTGTGGTTATTCTACGTAAAACATCGACTGTGATAGTAAGATAGTATTAAATAATGTAATATTGATGGTATTTTAATGATACTCATATTTTAAACATTCATTTGCAACACACACTGATGAAAGGAAAATAATAATAAAAACAATGCGCCATTCGTTCAATTCATATAGGGTAGACATGCTACAACATTGGGCATGTCGGGACAGTAAAGGCAACAAATAAATAGTTTGAACATAACAAAAATATAAAGATCTAACTATAACTTACCTTACAATGTCTCAAAACACGGCAGTTAAATATTCCAGGAAGGGTAACAAAGAATTGATGAAATTCTCTCGGAAAAGATCGTTCTTTATTCCTGAGCGTTCCAGCATCCCCTCAGCTATTGGTTGAAAGTCACGTGGTTCTATTATGCATGGATTCTTATTAATAAAAAGGTATGTTATTGTAACAACATACCCTAAAGTTATTTATAAAGGAGCGTTCTTTTGAACTTGTATATTAATGAGTTTGTTTATTTAACAATTGACAATAATGACATATGTTTAATTTCACGTGTTAACGGTCGTCGCAGTGAATAAATATATTATTGTTTTAAAACTGAATACAACAAATAAATTATTTGCTGTTAAATTAAGTGTTAAGAAAAAACAAAACAATTTAAAGAATTAAAATAATTTAAAAATAAATATCTTTTAGAAAATATAATAACACAATATTTAATTGTTTATTTTAGAAGTTGTCATTTTTTAGGATTATTACATTCTAATTAAAAATAAAATTACACGTTGTTATTTTCTTATTTGATGATATAAATATTGATGCACAATAAACATTAAAACAAAAGTTGAACAACCTGTAGCGTGTTTTAAAAAGGGATGAATATTTAATTACATGTATATTATTTAAAAATACACTATACACTATATTTAGAAGGCGAAAATGTAGATAATAATAACAACAACAACAACAACAACAATAACAACAACAATAATAATAATAATAATTATTATAATTATTATTATTATTATTATATTGTAAATCAAGTTTTGTGTGTATACTATAACGTCGCACTGTAACTAAATAAATATGTTTTTAAATATAGTACACGTATTAAATGTTTATAGCAAAACATGGCACAGTGTGACAAACACCATTGTACGCTACTGGTTTATAATGATTATTAGTGATGCAGTGGCGGACCCAGGGGTGAATGGGTGGCTACTCCCCTACCTTCCTGAGCAATATCTTTTTTTATATTTACAAATTTTCTCGCCATCAATCCAATCCATCCACCTTATTTTATGAATGGAGATTCGCACCTTTGAGGCTTGTTTTAATAAGACAGGACAATATTATTGTTTATGAAATTCACGTGTGTTTACGTGTTTCTATCACAGCTCGTTCCATGGAAAAGTGCATATAAAAGATCCCTTGCTGTTTATCGGAATTAGTAGCCTATGTGGCGGCAGCGGGTTTCTTCTAAACATGTGTCCAAATGACCATATGAATGACGTCCAATAGCCGCTGATAAGATAAGAATGAATGTGCTCTAGTGACGTCATTAAATAAAACAAACTTTACTTTTCACAGTGCTCATGTTCCCAATTGGGAGGTGTTTTTTTTATACCAGAAGAACATTACCAAACACATTTATAAGTCATTTTCTTATTGAAAGTGTGTCATTTTATTCGATACATACACGTTAAATATTAGATTATAATTATAATAATTATGGTGACCGTGAATAGTGTATTCAATTTAAGGGAGACAACTGTAACGTAATAGTTTCTCACACGAGTAGTCGTTTCATGCACAACTATTTAGTGTAAATAAAATATTCTCGTACAACGGACTCCAGATAATACGATTTTGATTATAACTCAGTTACATGTGGGGTGGGGGCGTGGGTGTGGTTGGTGGGGAAGAAAAAAGATACCTCCAAAAAGCCTAACTACATGTAGTTTATTAGTATTAAAATCGATATCTATTCCTTATTTATTACGATTTGTATATAAACCACTGAATTGTTGAGTAATAATATTAATACTTATCAAAACAAGAACAACTGTTTTTTATTGTATACATGTCACCTTCAACCTCCCTACTGCTTCAAGCCTGAACGTGTGAAGTGAGCTACACACAATAGCCGACGTTAAACTCTTACTGTGACGCAGTGTGATGCAGTCTGACATCATCAGACCACGTGTGTGTTGTGTTTTCTCTACAATACGTACACAGCGTGGCAACGTCATTCACAGCGTCACGGCAATTATACGTGTGTGCAACCCAATTATACGTGTGTGCAACCACAGTGCGAGTTTTCATAACGGTATGTCATACCAACATGAACGGAAACTTTTAATATTAACCAAATCTTGACATGCACGAACATATGCAGGTGGGCAAGGGATCTAAATAATGCCTTTATTTATTAATTCGTTCGTTTGTTCGTACGTTCATTCATTCATTTTCTTTTTTCATGCATTAATTAATTTATTCATTCATTATTTCATTGATTGATTCGTTCGTTCTTTCATTCGTTCATTCATTATTAAAAAAAATCATGCTTATATTTATTTATTGTTTTAACCAAATAGAAGCAACATCCTGCATATCTGGAGAGTACATATATATTATTTGTAAACTGAAATATAAAATAAACACTCATGTTACAAATAACAAATCTCATAGTTATAAAAACATGTTAATTGTGTATGTGTTGGAGAAATGGTTAACGCAACACTTTGTATTGGTTAATGACGCTATATTTACGTTGATTACTTTGAAGTTAATTAGCAGAAACTACACGTTAACGCGGCATGGTTTTGTTTATATTAACGATGTTGTGACAAGAAATTGAACAGAACAGTGATTAATCTCGACAATTCTAATCATTAGTAAGCCTATATTCTTTCTTAGTATAATAAATATTAAAGTTGCTTGAAACGTATTTTTTTTATTGCTTTAATTCCTTTCAAAGATTATAATTATGGTAAGTGTATATAAAATCATGAACTTTCTGCAAATTACAAGACTTCAAAGTATAGATAACACAAAGTTTTTCTTAATAAAAAAATAAACATTTACTTAAAACTTTTCAAAAACTGACTTCATGTTTTTTTTTCTCGATTATCATACTTACGCGGTAGTTTGAGCACGCAAATTTCCAGATCGGTAAATGAATAACTGATGTAGCCAACAACGATTTATTTTATGTGTTTTGACACATCGGTTAATACCTGAAAATACGTTTCTAGTACCTTTAAAAACTCATGAACATATTAATCAAAGTAAAAAAAACCAAAACAACACCCTCCCCAACCGACCACAGAGCAATAACAACACAAAACAAACAAATAAACTATAACAACAAAAAGCATTAACGACGACCAAAAACAGAACAAAACATAACTTTATTTCACTCAGCCCGTTACTAAACGGCGTATGAGGAACATGATAATACATATATAAAATGTAGTGACAAGATAGGGTTTACAAGAGACAATATTAATACAAATTAAATACAGTGTGAGATAAAGAATAATACATATACAATAGAATAGTAAAGGCAATACGAAGATACACTTAGAATAGAGTAATGTAATGTACTAACAAAATAAGACGCGCACACATATTGTACTTATGTATAGTAAAAACATAATTGGCGCTTAATACATACTATAATTACTTCCATCTAGAACGGATTTTGACACTGTTCGTAGGAGATAATTGACTAATTAATATTTATAATGATTGTATCAGTATTTACAATTATTCCAATTACAAAATTACATGTTAATGAAAGTCTAATGTCGTCTAATTATTCCTACTAATTACTATAAAACCTGAAATGAATACAATGTTTAACTGTGCTGATAAAGTAAAAAGAAAAGTTTGTGTTATTTAACGATGGCACTAGAGCACAATGACTTTTTTAATCATTGGCTTTTGGAGATAAAGCATAATTATAGTCATTCTGACATATTTTTAACTAGGAAACCCGCTATAGCCACATGGGCTACTCTTTACAGACAAAACAGCACATACCAAAGTTTGAAACCGAAATGAGCCTAAACAACAAAAAGATCCACTCAAAATGATCGATTCGATAGCAGACCGCTTAATAGGCGGACACGCTACCACTTGAGCTATGTCTCGCTCCAACCCATTCCGTCACGCGGGTCAGATCATGTTGGTGAACGTCTATTTTTTTAGTGTGTGTTTAACGTCTACATTCAGAGCCAGACTGTTATAGCAGACGCCTCTACCGGGCGCCGTTTATGGTTTTATCCATCCACCGCGTCCGGTACGGTGTGTATGTGTGTGCATGTGTATGTGTGTATGTGTATGAGTGTGCTGTTTTTTGTGAACGTCTACATTCAGATCCAGGCTATTATGGAAGACGCGGTCACGCCAGTGTGACTAAAGATGATGTTATTATTTCCTGACATGATACCAGCGATGTAGTATTTAGCAAGTTGCGACGTCTTTAGTGTCAACATTCACAAGAAATGCCAAAACGAGATGGGATTTAGATGAACGAGGTTAGCCTAGGGCTTGATGTACGGTAGTTATTTCATTAGAAACAATTTCGTCGTTTTCTTTGATCGATGCACAGGTAAAAACCAATGCTGGGTGTCCACGTGTCAACGACAGATAATCGGTGCTAAAAGCAAGTGTGTTAATCCGTCGTGTTTAACCCCGAGGCCTGGTGGATTGAAAACACGAAAATACAGTTTAATTCTCACTTATTCTCAATATAACTCCATTTATTTTACATAATTGCTCGCCTAAGTATGAACAAGGACACGACAGAAGTTTATTCACATAGGATTTACAAAGAAGTTATGTGATTTGTTTTGGAAAAAGGCGACAAAAAGTTACGTTATTTTTGAAGAAAAGAAATGGAATGGATTTTATTAGCATTCTATCACTCTTGTGCACGTCTAACATTCCAGACAGTAACTGCTTTCTAAAACCTCTCACTAATTAGACATTCTTTGTACATTCGACGGACAGCGGACATCATTGTGAGAACAGAACTGAAACTTTGAGCATGGCTTTGTGAACGCAGAAGAAGAAGAAGAAGCAGAAGAAGAAAATAAACGCAATACAAAATACATGAAACTTAAATTATATATTTTATCATCTCCAACATGTTTTTCATCATCAATCGCTTTAAAAAAAATATTTTCACCCGTGCCTGCTGTGCTCCACAACTGGTCCATCAAATGCCGTGGTATGTGCTGTCCTGACTGTGGGAAAGTGCATATAAAAGATCCCTTGCTGCTTATTGCAAAGAGTAGCCCATGTGGCGGCAGCGGGTTTCCTTCTAAAAAGTGTGTCAAAATGACCATATGAATGACGTCCAATA